>JABFQC010000167.1:0-34284 GCA_022817085.1 Psilanteris sp. ZL-2020
ATTCAGGTGCAGTGGAATAGTCAGGAGACCGCGTGCAAGTGAATGCGCAAACACACACACACACACACACTCATAGACTCTCGGTTGAAGGCAGCGGAGCCGGCTTACGCAAGCCTCATATCTATAAGTTTAGATTAATCTTGCTTAGTGGCCTCCTCTTGGGACTAGGGACTGGTCCGAGTAGCGAATGAGGACATTTGACGGGATTAATTTATGTCCAGTTTGGAAACCGAACGTTCATGATACGCCCAAACTCACGTAGACGGAGATTGAAACCGAGCGAATCGACTCGATCAAGTCGAGGTACCGACGAAGAAACGGATTAAAAATCAGTTGCACGCGTGCGTACGCAATCGCGCGCAATATTTCGAGCCGAAGCAATCGGTTTAGACGGAGAATTGTTCGGCAACAAATGAGTTGACCGGACCCTGGGCGATGAGACCGTGGGTCGATACCACGGAGTCGTTTTAATTGTCGACACTGTTTTCCCTTCAAGGTTTCCCTCCTCGCTTTCCTTTTGGTCTTGGGTTTCGTGATCTTTCAGCTGTCGTTCTTGTCGCGGCCGAGCGACGAGGTACTAATTTCGACGGCGACGTTGCTTACGAAATTCCACGGCAAGTAATGCCAAGAAGGTTACGACGTGTTGTTTCGTATATCCCGGCGTGTCCCTTCGGGGCTAATGTGTTATCGTAATTTACTCGGGTCCTAAATTTACGTATTTTTGGCCGTCGTTTATTTTTATATTTACAAAGCCGAAAGTTAATTTACCTCGGCTTTTCTGATGCGCGCCAGTCATGCGGCGGCTGCGTTGTTGCGTGCTTATCTTTTCCTTTTTCGTCCCACTCTTCTTTTTTGTCTTGCTTTCTTTTTTTCATCGTGTGGGTTTGGTTGCAAACGGGGAAGGCAGCGCGGTTGCGAAACGAAACAAAATCAGAGCTCGTCATTTTTTCGTCGCGAAAAGCCGTCGAAGGTAATGCCGATCGGATGCGAGGTTAAACTCACAAGTTTATGTATATATCCCGACAGCGGGTAGTCCCTCGTCGTTGATCCTCGGTTCTCCGGCGGATATCAAGTTTTGCGTTTCTGGGTTTGATTCCCAATCAAACTGGGTGACCTTCTTCAAACCTTCTTCGATGCAACGAATAACGAGCAGAAGACATGTCTTGGGACAACGTGCACAATTTTGAACAGAATTCTTTTTACGATTGGATCGGCGCGACTGTTGTAGTCTCTTAATCAATTTGAAATAGCAAATCCAGGTCAACGACGTTCTGCGCCGTATTAGGTCTCGAACCGTGGACTGGTTCGAGCGGATGATCGAGAATCTTGTATCGAGAAAAAAATGTTATACATTAGACGCGTGTAACTTTCGTTAAATACGGAACCGATTGCTGTTCAGATGACGATAACATATGCGTATCGTTGACAGTGACAAAAGGATTTAGAAAAGAGGAAGTCGACGCTGATTCGCTATGTGGTGTAATTTGTTTGCTACAGGTCAGATCATGAAAAACTGTTATAAAAAGTTGGAAAAGATATGATATGGTCTTAAATAGGAAACTTGATTTATTCGTGGCTAGATGGAATTTGATATTAGATCCCATGACAAACAATCTTTGTTCGTTTTTTTTCGTTCACCTTTTTATCCTTCGGTCAAAGTCGTTTTTAATGTACGGTCGAAAAAAAAAGTCGATGAAAATATAACGGGTGAAGGAACGGTGTAATTAATTTATCATTTACACAAAACGTGGAACAACATCCGGTTGGATATTAGTGATCGATAGCGATAACGCGGAGGACCGATCGTATGCACCTCGTAGGAAATTCCATGTTGTCGCGATCTTCAGGGAATGGCCAGGGTTGCGTCATCGGTCGTTATTTCTAATTGATTATTATTGAAAACTTCAGAAATCGCTAAACCATTTCTGAATTTGATAGCTTACAAGTCGTAGCGTTAAGTTACGTAATAGGGATCACGACTCAAAAAATCAATTAAATATTGGCTTTATCTTCGAGGCATTAGTAACATCATCTGTCATTTTAAAATCTTTTCAAAAATAGTCTGCCATCAGGGAAGCCCATCTACGTTCAAAGATGGAGCCCATGATACGCGTTTTTGATGTGAAATTGACGTTGTGTTTATCTTATTGACATAATGCAAGCATACATTCAAACGATCGTGTATAACAATGGATAGTTTCGAGTCACTGCGAGATTATAGAGAAGCGAATCGAAAAAGCCTATTATCCAGCGATTATCGTCGGTCACCATCTCGGTGTGGGTGTCCACATTACGCCCTTAAGACTCCATAAGTCCGAATAGAGCTACCCTGCCGAGAAACCGCCCCCGCATAGTGCTCGCTAGACACCTCCTTAAACACCCTTTCAATTTCCTATATTTTTTGATAATCATCTCCTTGGCACTTTCAGTGCTAGGTTATCGCTTCTTTCGTGACCTCAATGTGTTTTTTTGCCCTCGACTTTGGTGATTATGGTTTTTATATATTTTATCGAGATGAAAATTTCGTTGGACCAAGCTGTTTATTATGGCTAAATTGTTTGGGTTAAAATGTGATTGTTATTGATTGGCATCACTTTTTTTGCTCCCAAATTTGACAGGTCCTCTACAAGTTGTCTACTTGTTAATAACAACGCAAAAAACTAAAGAAACTAAGAAGCATTTATAATTCGAGAGCTACACATTTTAAATCTTGAAATTGATGTTCTTATTTGATGACATTTTATGAGTAATTACTGTTGTATACAAATTATTATCATATATAGTTTAATAAGTGGTTTTAATTTCATAAATTGTAATATATGAAACAGATATTAATGTAAAATTTATTATATATAACACCGATTGCGGAATGGGTTTTCATAAGCTATATTTATATAAATATATATATGTATATATCTGATGGACTTTATTAGAATATTAACGCCTATATACATACATATCGTTTAATTTGTATAAAACTAAATTGCACAAAATAAAATAAAGTTTACATTATATATGTTCATAATGTAATTAAATGAGCCGATCCAAACTCGTATATCTTAATGTTTTAGAGTGAAAGAATATTTTTCCTGAAATAAAATTCATAATATACTATTTCGAATGATTTAATGGGCATCAATTATTGAAAATTGTGACATCTTAATAAGCTCATTTATTCAACTACACTTATTTATGTTACGCCTTAATTAAATAAAACTATCTGTATTCTGATTTGCATGCATTTCTTGACGGAATTATTGAAATTTTTAGACATAAAGTATCAATGTAAAAACACGTAAAATGCATAAATACCATTTAATTGAATTTATTTTTAATGAAGATGTAATACTATTTAATCATAAAATTAATACCAACAATTTAATACTTAAACTATACAATAAATATACAGTTAAGTCATTCCCATGTATACCAAACATTTATATATCATACATTATACATATAATCTGGTATTTATATATTACGTAATAATACAATGATATCACCTGCCAACCAGCATATTGTTCATCAATTCGTAATATATTTAATTAACAACTTTCAAACCACGCATACAGTACACGGGAAAAAATAATGATATAAATACAACACAAAATGACCATGTTGACTACACGATGTTAATTCAACACATAAACTTTGTAAAATTAAAACGACCAATTTGTTTGAATAAAAATAATCTGAGGATTCTGAGGAAAAATAGCCGCTTTGTTTATAAATACGGTATGCCTAACACCGTACACTGAGAAAAATTTCCATTAAAAATTACTGTGCCAAAACAATAAATGTGCACGACGGGCATCAACATAAACAAAGTATTCCTAAATATTGTAAACATTGCATCGATTTCCCTATATGTTTAACCGTGCTATAAATGTAATTTTTCTTTGTTGACACTCATGGTACACAATTATTGTTTTTGCACAGTAATTTTTAATGAAAATTTTTCTCAGTGTATACAATCAACACACACCTCGTAGTAGATCCAACATATTTTGACTATTTTAAATCAAAACAATTTTTGTGTAAATTTAATGCCTTATTTTTTCCCGTGTACTTTCAGGCTAACAGCATTTCGTAATGATGGAACTTACGATACGATTGAGTCACTCTGCTTTTTGGACCGACAAGTTTTCGAATTTCGCGAAAAATATTTATATAATTTAAATCGCCGATTGGACCAGCTGGACTTCTCGAACCGGCTTCTCTTGCGCTTCGCGGTGGTTCAGATAAGTCAGCTGCTCTTTTATTCTTGTCTCTCGGATATTCTTTATTGCAACGGGGCCCACAGGCCCACCTTGTGTACCGCGGCTAGTATGTTATAAGATGAACACAACGTACAAGAAGCAAACCTTACTTATTGGACACTTAACACGCCGCGCGTTTACATACCACGACGTCCCCGAAGAGTAGCCGTCCCTTGCAGTCCTCAATTTAACGCAGTTATAAAATATCTAGTCAAAAAGGCGCATCCACCGTACGCTCATTATGCACGTGAGTTATTGCGTCGTAAATACATGCGTGATATGAATATTTGCTTTATTGGTACGATTGTAAGGGAAGCGAACGATTGTGCCGCTGAAATTTATAATTATGACCTTCTCTGATTTACGCGAGGAAAAATAGAAGTTTTGTTGATATTATTTGGGCCTTCTGGGCTTCCTTTTGTTTATCAAATGTCGTGATTTGCGACTTTGCCGGTTGTTAGCACGTGCAAGATGTTTCGTTGAATAATGCATTTCAGGAACGACATTGGCGTGGTCAGCTGATGTTAATTTTAAATAAAATACATTTTAATGCAGTGTTTATGTTTTGACTTGATCTGACAAATCATATACTAAACGGAAACTTATATTTTTACGTATGGGTGATACGTGTACTTTACCTTTCTATAGAAACTTACGGTTATGGGCATAATAACGGTTGTAGTAAATGTATGGGGTTATTATTTACTTTTATTGTAATTCGTGTTATCAAAAATAAGATCAAACGGGGAATCTTTAAATAGTAAGGAAATGTAGTTTTATGGATTTTGTAGCATTATTTTAATATTATTTATAATGTTAATGAATGAAATGTTATTATTATTATTAAAATACGCGAGACAAAAATGTACATGTCAAAGTAAAATATGTTTACGTTAAAGCTATTTGCGCACTGTGCTGATACCATCATATTAAACTTCATATGTTATATTTGAACGAAATTCAATATTAGAACACTCATACGTTGCTTCAACTAGAATGCAATGCTAATTCAATATATAATACATTTTTAAAAAAAATCGCAGCTTATTTTGCTTGACATTATATTGATTAAATAAGCTGATATATAATGTTTTAAAAATGCAAAACCAAGGATTGACAGATAATCGATATTTTTAGTATACGTGTATATAAATTTCTTAAATAATAATTAAAAAAACAAGTGATTCCGATTTTAAGAATAATATGAACATTTGGAAATATTTATATTTATAATATTTATTGTATGTGGAATTTAAATACTTTTGTACAAATAATATTGTTTATTTAAAAATTTGACTGAATTATTACTCTATAGTGTTATAGTTTATGTTGTACAAAAATTTGACCGTTTTGTATTTATTAATTATATAATATTATACATATATTGCTTATACAATATATGTATTTTTCTGTCATATCAGCATAGTGATTATACATTTTGAAGAAAGTCATTAAATGTCGTGTTATGAGCAAAGATATACAGTTTTCAAGGAACACCTATCTATTTTACAAATTCACTGTTATTATTCCGTTTATCAATAAAGCGAAATGCAAAAACTTGAATTTGTTGAAACTTTTGTAATGCATCGTGCCTTGAACCAAGCTTTCCGCGTTATAATTAATACGATCGCAATTAAAACTGATTTATTCAAATTTAAAAGAATAAAGAAGACAAAGTCCACGTCTTGGTCTTTTTTTATTGCAACAAAAACAAATTGCCAGTCGATTTAATCAGAATGTTCTTATACAATAATTAAATTATTTTCATAAGTATATATTTACAATAAAAGGGCGTTGAACCGCATTTAAATATGATTTCTTCCGATGAATATTTATTAAATGCAAATAACAAACTTCTGTGATACTCGCAGTGTCGAGATTACTGGATCGTAAAGCGCACGGTATGCGACAGATTTTCGACCGGCAAAAACTTTACGTACGATACGTTTTACGATATCGTCGACTTGTTTGTTCGGCAGAGCCGACGATCGCTGCGGCGACGAAAATCAATTTTAAAAATCCGTTACAAAAAACGATAATTCACCGATTGGGACTGGAATTGCCGAATTATCATATTGCATTGAACGGGACAAAAGTGGCATTTAAATAGCAAGCGTTGTCAATCAGCTGCGAGGATTGATTTCCGTGCCCTACTAGGCCAGGTAAGAATCCGTCGAGGCCTGCAAAGGTGGCGTATCCGCTTAATGATATGCGCGCGAAGTTTATTTCGACCGTGAATTCATACGTCAAGGCATTATGGTACCGTTAAATGTACGGTTGGGAGCCCATGAAACGGTTTTGCATAAAAATACCGAGTGATTGGGTACTTTAGAAAATTTAAGCGCTATAGATTACCCTTACTCAGGGAAACAATGTTGGTTTTTCATGACACGCCGAGCCCTTTGCGTCGTACACGTCGATGGCCGTTACGAAAATACGTAGCTCGATCGGGATGCCTGTGTGTCGGCCGAGTCGTATATCGTGAAACGATGAAAATGTCTTGGAATTGTTCGCGTTTGCGAAATTCGCGTCTCTCGCGGAACGAGTTAGATTTATACCGGGATATTTACTAAATTGAGTTTCAGAAATTGTATTTATTTGACAGCATCGGACGTTTTGATGAGAACGCGACTTTGAATGAAAGTTCTTGATGGGATTGTTATCTACAAACCTCTGTTTCGATCTCTGATTCCACTATTTATTACGTATTTGTCGCTGCGTAATAAATCCGGCATATTGTCGCGCGGTTTCAAAAGCAGTGAGTGTATTTTGAGATGACAATTAATTAATCATTAATTATGAAATGCGACTAATCGAACGTAGAAGTTCATTATTTTATTAAAGGTGGATATTTAAATTTATTGTAATCAGTTATTCAAATTCGGACGATGTTAAATATGGCTTAACAAATTAATATTAATTACTGTTAATGGGTTTTATAATATTTTCTTATATCGTTTTTATTAACTCGATACTGCGATGGTCGGACGATAAAAACGTGTTTCATTAAATAACCTATTATAATGTTACCGCGTTATTAAGTGTTTTCTATACGAATCAGACGAGTTCGATCAGCTGAGTTACAACAAACGCCCCGATCAAACCTCCAACGATGCACGGTTATCAATTTGAACTCAACCTGAATTGTATATTAACGCTTAACAAATGGCGGATAAACGTTTACGTAGCGTTAATTGCCGCGTTTTTTACCCAACCGCGCGAATGTTATTTTTATGATTTTTGCACGCAAACACTACCTCCTTTCCGAGCTTAGTTTTTAACCGCCGTAAGCCCGGGCTGCACTTACAATAACATTAAAAGGTATAATATCGATCGCGAAACTTTAACAATAAAATTAATATTATTACAATCCCGGCATTTTTCCGCGTTCAATTATTTTCTCGATTACGTAAGTTTGTTGTGTGCGTCGGATAAACAAGTCGTAAATTGTTACACATGTATCCGTCACAATTGCTTTTTAATTGTAAATATAAATTGTCCGCTTGGGAGCCGTAACTAGTCATTTTATATTTTCGCGCGATTCGCAATTTTGTAAGAATCGAGCATAAAATACGCCTTTATTAAAAGTATTATGACAGTAACATCGAAGCAGTTGAAAGGAGCGTGGTTCTAAGTGACGGTAATTAACATAAACGCAAAGATTTTTCGCGCGCAGTACGTACCGCTCTAGGCAGCTATTTTTAGAGGCCGAGTCACGTCAACCGGTCTCCCATAAAGTCTTTACGCACATTGACGCGCGCGCATGCGAGCTCAACTTAATACGTGAGCACATCACACTCACAAAGACGGCGGTCGACACTTCCTCGTTTTCGCGAAATCAGCGCTCCTGACTGGCGCAAATGATTCTTTTTTTTTTCAGCTGAAACCGCAGTTTCGTTTCAGCCAGGCCGCTGCCATCCTCTTAAATCGTAAAGCCGCGGCTTTTTGTTCGCATCGGAACGAGACGTGTCCTTTATTTCCAAACAAATTCAATTAACACGGAACTCAATTTATTTGCATTCAATCCCTTTTACTCGCGGCGTAGAAGTTGGCGACAGATTTGAAGACCCGTTTCCTGCTCGGGAATCCGGCGCGATTGTTTCGCAAAATATGTTTGCGCCCGATTGTGCACGTGTTCGCGCAGTTTTTCTTTCGAGCCAATTACGCATACTTGAAATTGGAATCGATACAGCGCGCACGGTTTACGCCGTAATCTACTTTCATTCAAGATAGTTAGGTGTGATTCGTTATTAACAAACGTTCGTGACAATAATTGCGTGTGTGAGAATTTGAATTGTTGTTGGAACTCGCGTGCGAGCTTAACGCTGTGAGAATTCCGTCTTATTTTATAAAAACAAGTTACGGTACGACCAGACGAATGACAAATGATTGCAAATTCTATATCAATGTTATTTTATTGCAATTTTTTATGATCGCAACGCGTGTAGCATTTTTCGAAATTGCAATTGCGTTCTAAGTAGATTATTAATCAGTTTAAACCATTTTTATTTACACAAACGAGTTTGGATTTATTGATGTTTAATTTTTATTCGTCTAATAAAATATATATGCCGAGCGAGCGTAAATTTATAGTTTACTGCTTATTAACTTTTTTTATGCCGATTCAGGCTACTATCAGGCGTTTGTTTTCGTAACACCCCAGGTCTGATTCTTCTCCATTAGTCGAAACCGCGACAGATTTGGTTATTAACAATTCACTTGTTCGGTTTTTAAACGCTGAAAGTATGTTACCTGGACGCGTTATCACGAATTCATTCCAAAAAAGTCGGCCCAAAATATATTTATATAAACTTCATTCAGCGGAGTCTACAGCGGAATAATCATTGCCACATTATATGCTCGCTTGTTAAGCAAATAATGTTCACAAATAAAACATTTCGCCTCCATAAATCAATCTAATTCTAACGATATTATTTTTTTTTTCTCCGCGTCCTAAAAAATCCACTCCAATATAATAAAACTTCGAGATAAGTTTTACCTTTTTATGGTGAGGATATTTATATATCTATTATGATGAAAATCGTCGGAAAAAAACTCTTCACTGTCAGCCTTGAATTTTTTTCCGAGAGATGTGTGAACTTGAAAGATACTATAACTTATGAATACTTATTCCTATTTCACGTCATTCGTCGTTTATGAAGTGAGAAACGATGTCTTTACATATTTACACATAACTATTTTAATTACGGATAATAGCGAGTTACGAATATCTCGTTTTCTCAGAAATCGTTGCACAAAATCGCGAACGCTCGGACTTGCTTTTGCAACGGTATTAATTTGACAATCGCGAATTTGAAATTTCAAGCGTTGCGGCGAAACACGTCAGTTCGTTAATGTTAAGTACACCGCCAGGTAACACGAACCGCGATCGTTTATTAAAGAAAGCAAAACGGTCGGCTGCCCCGATCGGTTATATACATTTGGCGCATCGTTTCATCGCTTAACCGATTCGTGTTTACTTTCTTAAAGTCGTAGCGGAGTCGTATCTCACGAGCAATTTTACCGGGGCCTCCGTACGTGTTACTTGTCACGGCCCTGAGGAACACGTTCTTTCTCCCGCCCCGTTCTGTTTTGCGCTGTCTAGCTGTCAAGAGCTCAAGAATCAAGAACTGTAAATCCACCCGGTGACGACTACCGCTGGACTACGAACAAAACGGCACAAAAGAGAGAACGAAAATAGCCAAAAAGGGATAAAAATGCGCGAAGGAAAACTCGACCGGGTTCTTTTAGAACCAGGAATATTTATCGTCGCAATGTTTGCCCGACACAATGCGCGCATTTGTTTAATTTGTTAAGTGTTAATTTAATATAATTTTTTTCGCAAACACCACCCGTGAGTCGTCCTGGAAATTTGTATCCTCAACATAAACGTCCCGTAAACACCAGGAGCGTAATCGATATTTTGAGATCGTTTTGTTATTTCGTACAAAATACCGCACCTGGTGGATTTATTTACTTTCGCGTCGAATTTCGTCGAATTTCAAAATTGTTTCAACTAATCCCCGTAATGCCAAAATAATCTTACGTGGTTGAATTTACCGATATTTATGTGTCCCGTTTCAAAATACGTACGAAATTTATTTCCGAGTTATGAATTTTTGCGTTGATTGGTGAAATAACTCGATTAACGTGTACTCGGTGGCGTATCGACTACTTAGTCCGGGTACATTACTGATGATTGTAAACCGGGGTATCCAGTAACCCCGTCAGGATCTGACTACCGGAATGTCCTTTCCATTCTCGTTATCGGCAAACGCTTCACGCCCTGTCGAGCTCGAGAACGAGGACATTTCTGCGTTATTCAATCGGCGCGGGGCAAAATCGAATTAACCTTCGAGACATTTATCGAATCCAAATCTCCGGCGCGCGGTGAAAAAGATAGCAGCATGGATGGAGCGCGAGACGAACAGAGACGCAGCGCGACAGACGGAGAGGCCCGCGCGAGGGAGACGGATAAAGCGCGATAGTGCAGGTGAGGACAGGTGGTACAGATTTCGAGCGCGCAAACGTGTCTGAATCTTTCGCAAGGTTATTTATCAATGCGTTCACGTGACGCGAGCGCGAATCACAATAGATATATAACAATTAGTACCCGCGCAGCCGCGCGCCAAAAATTCATTCGTCCTGAGTCGCGGCGAACTTTGTGGGAATCGACGCGGAGTGGTCGTTTACAGACTCGGCAGTTTCGCACTTTTTACGACTGTCATTTTATCGGAACAACCTGATGTCCACGAATTTACGATTAACGGCGCAATCATGATTGGCGGTAACGCGAGAAAGGTTTCTATTTAAATGGGACACGTTTCCAAACATGCGAATTGCTGCCTCGGTCTCGATTGGCCCCAGGCTATCGACGATGGCATGCAGCCTAGATGACCTAGCTTCGCCACGTTTCACAAGGCGTTCGGAATATCGAACGAACGAAAAGAATCTGACCTTCGGGTGCCGTTCGTCCGAAATAATGCGACGCTGTTGCGTGCGCGCGGTACAGTTCCCCCGAGAAATTCAATTACACGCGCGCAATCGCGAATCGGCTCGGCTCGAATCGACGGCAATTTTTTGTTGCACCGCGAGCATCGTCGGCGCACGCGCGGCACGCGACCGCGACGTTTGGCAAGCCATTTGAACCGAGCGAGTGTTTTTGCGGCGCCGAAACCGCACCGGAGGTACTCGAAAACCGCTACGCACCTTCCGCGTAGACAACGAGCTCTCGCAACAGAAAAGTATTGTACGCGCGGTGCGCTAATGTTATGCGAGATTCCCTCCTGTCTTGAAGCTGAATGAACGAGCGTCCGTACCTCGTAGGAAGCCGCTAACCCACTTGTTCTTCGTATACTAATGAGAACTAAAAATGAAACGCTCGAGCGTTTATTTTAATTCTTTCAGGTGCGGAGAACCTGTAACTCGTTTTCTGAATCACAATCAACGCGGGAACAGGTGTGACAAACACCGCTTCAAGAAATGTGCATTTCTGCAGGCTATAAAACACCGTCGCCAGTTTGACCGAAGAGCCGCGACGCGGGAAACGTACCGTTCGGGGTCGATTGATATTCCGATCAATAGATTGAACGAACGTTCGGAGAAAATCGTTGAGTCGTCGAGGTGCGTATCTGTTAAGAGGATGTGCCAGCCGGAACCGAGGCGGAGGAAGACGAAAAAAAAACGGTTAAGAAAAGTTCGTGTTTCGCGCTACGCGACGGCTGCTTCTCGTTTAACAATGGCCGTGGTAGCTTCGCATGAGAATCACACGGGGTAGCGCTCGAAGAGATAAACGAAAGCTTTTTACGTATGCACGATTGTCTCGTTGCAGGAAGGAAATCGGGCGAAGTGGAGAGAAAGGGTTTTTATGCCTCGGCACACAACGCGGAGAAGACCATCTATCTCAGGGGTGTGATCTTGCCCCCTCTTCCTCGGAACTATCAGACCATGGGGGTCACAATGGTTTGCATATACTTTCCCAGAGGGATGACACCGTCGCGACATTATACCTGGACCTTTAAATACACCTCTCGGTGTGTAAAAGGATAACGTATGGAGATCTATGCAAAATCGTATTTACCTGCGCAAGGATGTATCCGTCCGAGGGTTGCGTTGCCGGGCATTGTTCCAGATCGAAGAAGAAGGGTTACGGCTACCCTTAAATTTAAATATATGCAGCCAGCGGCCGACGAGATGACACCGATGACATCCCCTGTACGAGACAGAGCGAGGACCAGGTATATTCAAATGCGCGCATTACCTGAGCTCTTCCTATTCAAACATTCGAACCGAACCCCCGATCATCGAAGATTTATAATAATGGTGAGACGCGATCTGGCTCGCCACCAGCGAATACTGTGGGAAAATCACTTCGCACATTGCACGGGGAAGACGCGCGTTCCGCTCGTTTGCAAATCGAGCCGCCCGTTACGGCCGAAAACTGCGCGCTCGAGCGATTCAAAATTGCGCGCGGGATAATTCGTAAAGTATACTCATTTCGGCTAGACAAAAAGCGCCGTGTAATTTGTGCTATTTTTTCTGTCCTTTTTCCCCCGTTTTCGGCAACCGCCGGCAATTTTTGCGGCCGAAATCAAATAATTAATACCCCCCGAATAACTATGATTTATTTCCGCGCCGTTAACCCTCGCATTAACTAAAACGCTTCGGCCGGCTAAGTGCTGGAAATGGTTTCCTTATGATTCTATAAGTGTTTCTGAAAAAATGAATATAATTTTACAAGTTTCGACGAAAAATCGTATAAGCGGCGAACCCGCGCGACCATTATATACTTAGTCGAGGCCCGAAAAAAACACGATTCGCCGTCCGAGCGCCTCGGGGGAAGCAAAAATTGGTGCTTGACCGGGGCACGCGACCGCATGTTAATGTCCTTTGCCTGAGTGATAATTAGGTGAGGAGGTTTAAGGTCAGCCTCGGCGTGTCGTCGTATCGAAAATTAATGCAATGCACCGCGGGGATGGCGGTCGCTTAGACGTAATATGCAAATGGCCCCGGCTCGGGCGCAGCAACAACAACGCCAACAAACAAGGAAGAGGATTACTCTTCCTCCTTTTACCCCTGAAAAACAACCATAATGCAGCGCCACACTCGTTTGTTTTGAGCTTTCTCTTTCTTCGGACTCTTCTCCGCCGTGTCGCTGTACGCGCGTCTCTCCTTGTCCCGCTCGGGCGCTCTCTTCCGACAGATAAATAATTCATCGAGTCTGCATGCTTTATGACGATTATGCTAATCCTAACGTGAACCTGTTACCTTTGCCGCGAAACCCAACGCCTGCACGAGCCGCTCAATGGATGACCACACGTATGAACTTGGCATCGGTAGCCTGGCTTCGCGGTGCCTCCTCTTCCTTCGCCGCTTCCTTCTCCGCGCGCGAACCGCCTCATTGAGAGGCGAATAAACTCATTCATTCGGATAATTTGGCTATTTGCATTTGTGGTCATCACTCCTACTTTTTATATCCCGCCGCTCTCCGTTCATAATCGAGTTATTCATGCTCCTCAGCTTTCGCGTTATAAATATAACCGAATTTGCGTTCCGCGCCGAGTCATCGCAGCCGTTCGTGTATCCGCGGACGCAAACTCGGCGCATAATAGATATAACGGGCACGCGTTTTCTCTGTTTACGCTTTTCGCAATATAACGAAAAAGAGGTCGCGCGCGAGCCACGCGAATGCTAACATTCCTCAGCATCGGAGGAGTCGCCGCTTGGCTCTAACCGTTAACGCACACACGCGATCCGACGCCCCTTCGAACAATTTATTAGATAGTCCTGGATAAACGTCAATGCTAATAACACATGCTTGCAAGACTCGGCCAAAAACGAGATAACACGAGTTCTTTTCGCCGCTTCGCAATTTCGCTTTTGGGATATCTCTTTGTTGATACACGCGCGCGGACGGCTCTCTCGGACTTATCTGTCGAACGCGCTGTTTCTGCACCTGTACGACAAGCGGTTGCGCAACGCGGATTAATTCGGATAAATAAACGGGTCACGCGCGTGACAAAGCGGCGGGTTCGCTGAAACGCGCGGAAAACCGGAAAGGTCCGAGCGAGCGCGTGATTTAACGCGACGTCCGTCGAAGCGGTGTCAGCCGTGGTCCTTGGGCCGACGGCTGAAACGCATTTTCACGCGACGAACCGCGCGAGCAGGAATGTCTGCCCGGGGTCGACGTTCTTTCGAGAAGAAAAGACGCGTCTGAAGTGGGTCACCGATTTCCCGAAACGCGATAAGTAGGCGCCGTCCGCCACCTTGGTTGCACCTGTTTGCCGGGTCCGCCGCACTGAAAACGATACGCCTTTTGACGGCGTCAACTTTTTCGTCGAGATTTATTTGTCGCTGTCGGGCGTCAGAGTTTACGCGCTTTAGAAAAATACTTTCACTGTTGATCCCGGTGACTCGATAAATTTCGGGTTTACGGAAAACCGTCTTCATTCTCGGACGCCGATTAGATTTGTATGAGCGCGCGTCCAGGGCGGCGCTTTTTTTCTTACGTTTGTACAAACAATGCGCCACGTCAATGGATAATACTTGATTCTATCGATCAAAGTTCGTGCCCAACCTTTTTTATTTGATCAAAGTACGCAGGCAACCTTTGTTCTGGTGTTTTATGTCTGATACTAACATAACAGGTAGAGCAGGTAGCGTAGGCCCTTCGTGCACTTCGTGTCCGCAACCCTCGGTCCCCTATGATTTTCATCTCGCTTCGGCGACGTCTTCCTTTATCCCATTTCCCTTTCACTGGGGCATTGACTTGAGGTGTAAAGAGGACGGAAAGAGTTCGCGACCAAAACCTAAGGGTGACTCGCCATCGAGTTAATGCACATTCTTTTATTATGCAATGCACGAACAAACTAGACCTGACGCGCGGTCCGGAACCGTTTAGGCAAATTTTTTTCAATGTTATTCAAACGAGGGACCAACCGAAATAGGCGCCCGTTCGCTTTTCTGTGCCTTTAATGTATGCACGCATCGATCGTTAGTTACGCCGATCGGTAAAGGCAAAAGTGAACCCTTTTTATCCAATCGTATTACTTTTCAACGGTTCTTCGTTATGTGCCAAAATTTACGTTAAAAGTCGGCGCGTCGCGATCCAACCGTTACATCAAAACTGCGCCACCGTTTCACTTGAAATTAGCCAATGCTTAGAAATTTATCGCCCAAACTTTCGTGTCCGAAAGTTTGAATTCGGACTTTCGTGCCCCACGCGTGCATCCCGTTCGCCATTGATTCGCGGGCCGTTCATTGTTATTCATTTGAACGAAACAGCAAGTAAAAATCTTTATTGCTCGGAGCAAGCGCAGCCGCGGATCTTTTTAACTCAACGAAATTCATTTATCTCGTTATTGTTTCTAATCAAAGACGTCGAAACGTTAACGATTGAATTTCAGCAGCGTGTCGTCGCACTTTTCCGGGTTTGTCTTGTTATAGTCTCGCGCAGCTCCTTTGAATGTTTGGTTAATATGCTCTTCAAAGACGGCATACTGTTCTGTTTGTGTTTGAGAAGTAAATTACAATAATTGAATAGACCACTAATTCCCCGTTCCCCTGATTTGTGCGAAACTTAAAGTACATACAATGCATAACCAAGAACGAGAACCGCCAATATATACTCTGCGCTCGGTCGGGATCGCGCCAAAAATAAGTATTTAACCACTGTCTGAATTTAAGACGTCAAAGCTTTAAATCAAATACACAGGTGCGATGATGAAACACGAAACGACTTACACTCACTCGCGTCTTAATTAAGACACACGTATCAGATTCGTTTTTTTTTACAAATCCTGTTTTTAATACCGCGATCGCAAACCTTTTTATGTCAACTTCGTTAACTCGCGTATTCCCGTGTCAGTCGAATCTCGCGAGGCACGAAAAAGGCTTGGATTAAAACAAGATCGCTGGATGGCGTGACCGTTTTTCATCGCGACGTTCGGAATTATGAATTTCCAATTGGGTGAAAAACGCCGCGCGCAATAACGCCGCGGAATTGGTTGAAGGAAAAACGCGCGTCGTATTGTCAGCGCTGTTAAATATTCAAGCGGTTGTCTTGATGCTCGAGGACGTATTCTGCTTGTTTGACTGTTCAACCGAGTGTGCGGGGTTTTTAGACCTCGCGATTGCGGACTGTGTACAGCGTCTGTAAACACTCGCCGAACGCAACATTTCGTGCATAATTTGTGTAGGAAAATGATCAAGCAGCGAATACGGTAAATATTAGACGCGCCCGGCGAATATTCAATTCGAATCGAGTCATTACACCGATAAAACGCAAATTCTGCGCGGCCCCGCAAAATCGTTGCAAATCAATTATCGTTTTATTTCGTTATCGTTGGCCGATCTGCGAGAAACGACGAGTCGGGAATCGGGTGCCTCGTGAATTGGTGACGAAATTGGAAACAAGATACCCGACCGAGTTAAACTATGGAAGATAGAATGACAAAGAGCGATCGTAGTAACATATGATACTTGGTTTGACTACAAACACGAACATAAAGTAGTCGACGTCGCGCGGACGATTCGTTCGAAAAGTTCCACGTACGCGTTATTTATTCACCCTGAAGTTCTATTTCGACGTTTCGACTGTTTAAACGACCTCACTTTACGGAACCTTTCTCGTTCGAGGATTACCAGGAATTCCGAACCATTGTTCAGGTGGACCTATGTTTTCGATTATGCCGATAATGCCGGCGATTGAATGGTTGACTTTTCGGTTCGCGTCACTTCTCCGCGCGTCTTAAACAATAAGAAAATGCCTCGAAATTTATATAGTGGACTCGGTATTATATTACCGAGCCCACTCGACCGCACTCGGATCAGGAATTGCGTAATCGTTGTACCGTTTGCTTTTTACGCAGTGATTACCGCTTATTTACAACACTCTAGCAATGTCTAATGGAGCAATAAATTGATTACCCAGTACTTAAGGGATCTTCTAATGACCGCTCGGACAAACCGGCAGTAAAACTCGTGTTATCAGTTTGGAAAAGCCGTGTTTGCTCGGTCTAAGGATGACGGGTCCTTGTACGACCGGGCCCAATTTTAAGAATTAATTTAAACAATTCGCTGAAAGGGTCTCGGGATTAAGATGTCGCGGATGAATATTAAATTTGAATACAAATTTAACGACGTCGCGCGGCGGATTCAACCGCGCGAACGCAGGCTCGCTCGGGCGGGACGGCTTTTGTTTAATTCGTTGCAAATAACAGGATTTCGAAGGATTTTTCGCGTCTATGACAAAGCGGGGCATTTCCGGCGACGATGGTATGCCGTAGCTGGAATAAAAATGCCGATATAGCGTCGGGGAATGCTCGTGGCTAGAGGCGAAGTCAGCTCTCGGGTCCGGTCCACGGAGTACGGACTGGCGATTATAAAGAACAGTCAAAAAAGAAGCACAAGAATTGAGTGTAGCCGTCGTCGTTGGCTGCGTTTAAAAAACCAGTTATGCGACGGCCCGGCGAGTCAGGCGAGCAGCAAAAGAGTAAGCGCGTGGGCCGCACGGGTCCGGGCCTTTTGGGCCCTGGCTCCAGAAAGCGAGCCCTGACTCGAGACGACGGTCACCGGCTCGTTGGATTTTCGTCCTCCTCGCGCACCTCCTCATTTTTCTTCAGGGTGACGTCACTTTGCCACCGAACAGATTACCGAGCGCTAGGTGCAACCAAAATTATGCAAATACGATGCAAATCGGGTCACATCGTGACGCTAATCTGCGTCACAATATTGGAGGTAATTGGCCGAGAGTGCGGTGACACCTGGCTTTTTATTTTCGGCGCATCTTCGATGGAAAAGCGAAATTTGCATTGGGCGAAGTAATTTGTGCGATTCGCCTTTTCGCGAGAGTATTTTCGCGCGATTTTAAGTTTTAAGGAGATGGAAGCGGGACTGTTGGACGGAGGTAACACATAGTATTGTAGGTAACTTTGTATTTAAGGCTTCAATTTTAAAATTGCTGTTGTAAATTGAACGTCGCATTATGTTATTTTGTAATAAAGCAATGTTTTTGAAAGGATACTTCTGTTGAAGGGTTACTTATGTCAGGAATTGTGTATGGTTATGTATGCTATAAGTGTTTATTTTATTTTCCTTTATTTTGATAGGTATTGTTCTCGCACGTATACGATTCGAAATTAATTTCCTAACATTGTTTTGCGGCTTAGTTTTTATTTTTATTTTCATTAGTGAAATGACAAATGTTGTATATATGTGGTTTCATTGAACATAAAATTATATAGCTCAAACTATGTTTGTATTACAGTAATCAAATGTAATTGCTTAATATAAGATTACTATGGTTTAAAGTAATATTAGAACTGTGGTAGACGAACTATGGTTTTTCATAATTTAATAGTAGCGTAAAATAAAAAATGATATATTTATGTTCTTTTTGTATTTGATGTGTTTCTCAGCCGGTTAATTAAGAAATGCATAAAGCTGATTTGTAATAAAAACTTTTTCTAATTACATTCTTTGAAGTGTATTACCCGAGATATTATAAATTTACTAATTAGTAGTGATTATGTAACGAGTTAAATTGTTGAGAATTGTTGTGTATAAATTGTAATATAAAAACTGTACAAAGTAATGAATGTATCATTTAAAATTAAATACGTTTTGTGTTTTTTACTGAATTTAATAGAATTATATATATTCTGCAATTTTTAAAATATTTTTAAAATAAAATATATCTTTTGATTTCTTTTAATTATTTACTTTTTAATAATACGTGTAAACATTTTTTAATAATAATTATTTAATGATAATTTAACATCTCTTTCACGTGTAATTTCTAAATTTTTGTATGCAATATATATTTATACTCAACAATTAATTAAATCTAAATAAATAATACACTTTAACATGGACAACATAAACTTTGCTAAACGACATACGTATACCATACGTAATACCGAAAAAAACGATGACATTACACATAAAGCAATCCCTGAAACCTACAAAAAAACTTGCAATTAAACCGCATCATTTTAATAACTCGCGATCCACTTATAATCCCTGCAGGTTGCAGTTCGGCCGTAAAGTAACCCACGTTCGTCGAGTCTCCAGAAACGACGCGGTCAACGAGGTTGATAAATGATGAGCGGTCAAGGAGTGCTGTTTGCAAAGTTATCTGCGTAATCTGAGAGTCAGGTCCTTCTGTCTTCCTCTTTATCTCGAAGCGTTTTTATTTCTGTCAAGGGCGAGGTCAGGGTGGCGGCGCTGAATCCTCAAGTCATCAGTAGGTCGGCCGGGCATGAAAGATTCGTTCGTTTTCTCGCTTGCACGCCGATCCCGGCTAACTGTTTTCCAATTACCCAACTGCTCGTGCAGACAACCACGCTACGGAATATGCTTTCTTTCTCAACTGTTACGTCACGATCGTACAATGTGAGCAGGCATCTAGCTCGGAAACCGCGACTTAGCGTACGAACGCCGCTCCTGTCCAAGTCCTTGACCCACTCGGCTGTACCATTTTCGCATTTGACATTATACTCGGTGTCTCGCAACGTATGTTATTGCCGCAAGTATTCTGGAAGACCGTCCCGTCGAGATCACGCGTGTGTCGCAACTGGCCGACTCGCGAAAAAACCAAGCGCGTTTCTCTCGGAATCGAGAACCGAGTCTGCTTTTCGTGACTCGTGACTTGCGTGTCGATGGAAACGATCTCAGTCCGGAGCTTGTTTTGAGCGTCGGGCGCTCGTCGAGAGCGCAAGTGACGGTTTATTTGAGTTCACAGAAGGAGATTTTTATTCATGCAGTCGGGGCGCGCTTGCCCGCCTTTTTCTCCAAACGCGCCGTTCATGGTTTCATCGAAAAGACAGACTTTTGCAAAAAGGCGACTGTTGTTTCTTTATGCGAGAGGGCCTTTTGCAGACGCGTTTTGTACACTAGACGCGCGCACCTGGGGGAAGCGGTACCGGGCGGGAGGATACGAGGCATAAACAGGGCCCGTGCAAAACATTTTGATGACGTCAAACGGGTCGAGATAGAGCATCATGAGCGGCCAATTATCATATTAACTTCATTGCCCCAATTGCCTGAGATGATCCTAGTCGAAGAAGAGACATATCATTATGACGAACAGGTGGTTGGATAGGCTTCAATTTTGTCGGAACATTGCCGCTCTGCGTTGGTCAATCAGTAATTTTGCAAATAAGATGAACTGTGAACTTGAAGATGGTGAAATAATAGGATGGATCGAGGCATTTTTTTTTGCTTATAAAGATACGTGTGGGATATCATGATGTGCGATTTTATGGGATGTTTTGCGGTTTAATAGCGTTTCAATTGTATGTGGTTTTATAATAATTAATTTTAAAAGTCCTAGATCAGTTTTTGCGATATTCTAAAGTTGAGCGTTGAAAGGCTGAAGTGTTATCGATTGCCAACATGGAACCTGCTGGTTATAGCAAAGGAAATCCTCCAATTGCAGGGATGCCTATGAACCCCGTTGAATCTTGAGGTGGACAGATGTTTTGAGCTTCCCCCAAAGACCCCTCCAGATATGACTACGTTCTCACGACGAGACCCAAACCTGTCTTCTTCGTTTGGTACATTAGGATGTTACGTAAGACGTCATCTCGGTTTCGCAATCCACCTTTTTTCAATCAGCCAAACGTAATGAGCCGGATGAAATATCAATCCCCAATTACCGCATTGTTTTCTGCCAAGTTTTCCGATCAAAAATCAGGAATTTCGTAACGTCATTCTGGCTCAAGAACGCGCGTCTTTTCGGAATTACGTGATCGCGGAATGTTGATTTATCGGTGATTATCTCGAAGCGTAAAAAAGCTGTCGTACGTATTACGACGATTTTTTTTCCCCCGATCGTGGTCGTCTAGTTGATTTCGAGCGAAAAAATGTGTTTCTCGCTCCAGCCAAACGACTTTTGGAAAGGTTGGACAGGTTTTCGCTACCCGTTAGTCGACATTGTGCGGAGGCAGGCGGGCTGGGCTTTTAGATTTTGAGGAGATTATGGGCTGCGTTTGACCCACGCTTCCCCGACCGGTTCATTAGATTTCTTAAAATGAGAAATAACGTGGGTCCGCGTTCGTCCGCGCGTTTCAGATTTATCAGAAACGACGGGGAATAGACAAGGACCTCGGAATACACGTGTCACAAGAAAATTCAGAAACAATACGAGACTCGCGTTAATTCGGCTGTTCTCGCATTCTTGCTCCTTTCGAAGAATCCGTTCGGATTTCTTGCTGTTCATGATTTTTGATTTTTAGTCTAGTGATTTGGTGGACTGAAAAACTGCGCTCCTTGACAGATTTAATGCTGCCGGACAAAAAATCAAAGCAAACAACACGACACAATAAGTCAACGAAAGTAAAGTAAATAAGATCAGGATTTTTTTCAATATATCTATCTCCCTTTCTCTCTCTCTCCTGCACTACTTGTGTTGATTCTACGCAATTAAAGTATCATTAGTTCAGAAACGAAGCAGTCGAAGTAGGAAAAGTATATTTGAAGTTAATTTTGTAGTAATTATATGTAATTATATGAAAAGGAATTGGAACGAATCAATCATGCGAGGAAAAAACTCGAACGCTGCAGACGCTGATTTATTGAAAACTGACGTTTTATAACATTGTGTTTTCGTCGATAGGCATGACTTTTAACGGCGAAAAATAATGTTTAATCACTGTTGTGTCTGTAGATTTCGATGACGCAATGTTCTCGAGCTCCTTTTCATGAGAGAGAAATAGAGAGAAAGAGGTAAAAATAGATTTCAAACGCATCGTGTACCCGATCGGCTCGAAAAACGGTTGGAAAAAAAAAATAAAGGAACTGGCTATTTCCAAGAGTTTGCTACGAGATGTTATCGTTCTCATGACAATGAAGAATGGCTTTGTAATTAAATAATAAAGATATTTTATCAATAACATATGCAGTCGGTTTTTCAGACGCGCACACCTATGTTTAGTTATTAGTCGCGAGCTTCCAGGTTCGTTACGTTAAACGAGCATCACAAAAAGTGTAACATAACAGGCTGTTTTACAAAGATACATACACCCACTTACAAGAAGGTCATGCAAAAAACCGAGTAAAAAGCAAAATCTTGGGAGGCGCCTACTAGGTGTCTGACGTCATTAATTCATTGCGTTTTTGCGATGTAATCTTTTGATCTTCTTCGAGATTTAGCATTAAAATTATGACACGAGAGTAAAACTGAATTTAACGAAACAAATTTTTAAGCGCATAATAGGTTTTATCGATTTGGAACGAAATTACGAAAGGCAAATTAAATCTGGAACAGCGACTGTTTATTTACAGCATTAGAATGTTTATAAGTAATGACTTTGGTTCGGCTATAATTCATGCGGTTATGTACGCTTTGAATAATTATTTTAACGGTTATCGTCTAATTTTCTGCTCATTAATAGATGATAAATCAAATTTGATGCTAAAAAACTAAGTTATTAAATTAAATAATGGACAAGGCAAGACGATCAATTATTTTCAACGGATAAAGCAACTGTCATATTTCCATGTGAATTCGCGTGATATTTATGCAATTTTCAATACGAATTAAATGCATAATATGTGCAATTGAAGTCGAGGAAAATCGTCGTGCGTGATTAATTTTTAGTTACACACGGTTGAGAGGTTTCAGTACTGAATAAGATGCATTTCGTTGCACGGAATATGGATCGAAGAAAGCGATTAAAGCGCAATTTTGACTGTGTACCGCGTAATTAAATCATCAATTTTATCGTTATTCGATATATATCACACGCGCATTAGAAATCAACGATTGCTGAAACGGCAACAAATTCGTTCTTATTTTCTAGCGAGTTAACAAGATTTTGTTTTCAGGATCATTTATTTACAGCATTCTTGATATGCTACATTAGCAACACACGTATATCATATATCACTACGTATCAGATTGCACTGTCTTTATTATTCAATTGCATTAAACGTATGAAATGCTAGCGCGTTTCTTAATATCCGACTTATATTTAATATTCAATGTTCACACTTATTGAAGATAATTTAGATTATGAGCGATAATGACCTGCATCGGTACTTCTCGTTCAATAACTTTAACGCGACCACTTTTTAACGCACAAATTTAAGGATGAATTAAAAGTCGAAGAAACGTTAAGTCTTATTAGCATGACCATAAATAAACAAACAACTTCAAGCGATCGGTGTTTTCATTAGAGATAAGCCCAATAAGGTGTGACAAAAAATGTTCCACCAAACCGCATCTGCATGAAATTTTTTCAAACAATAACGAAATATTTTCAGACGCCATTGAACAAAATACCCCAAAAATATAAATTTTCCATTAACCCGTTAATGCATACACTGAAAGAAATAATCCTGCAAATTTTACCATACTATATTGTAAACATGGGATAAAGGGAAAAAATGTAAACAAATATGATAAATAATGGTTATTTTCAGGTATTTATTTACATTTTTTTTCCTTTAACCGATGTTTACAATATTGTCTGGTAAAGTTTGCAGGATTATTTCTTTCAATATTCTGGACAATGAATTTTCATAGCAGTACACCCACGTCGACGTGTAAATAAAAATGTTTTATCAATCGGTGATATCGGCATTCCACCGATTTTGCGTATCTATTCAGCGGCGTCATGATTAGTCATTGAAATCGGATACAAAAGGAATTTGGCAAGGTTTACTTATGACAAACGGTAACTCTTCGTGAACCGAAACAAGTAAACGGAGCGGAGCGGTCATACTACGTGTACTATACGGCACTCGACACGCCATTCACCGAACCCCTATGAATGAACCGAACGAACGCACGATGCTAACTTTATACACGCGCTGCCGTAACACAAGCCAGGCTTGTCCGAGGAACGGCGACGAGAGAGCAACAGAGATCGAACGAAAGTGGCCGCCACGGAACGGAACACCTGAGAAAGATATCTCTCGTACGTCGTCTTAAATATATGCAAGCCCGTACATTGGTTCTGTGTGGCATCGCATTGTGTTATTATTCAATTGCGATGGAGTAATTGATCTCGGCGCTGCATCATCGCAACGCGGGCATCGCTGATGAATCCGACTCCTGCCTCATTGCTACAGAATGGCGCGTTTTTTGTCCTCGCTTCGATTGTTGGCTCTTTTTTTTTCTCCCTTTTTGATCCGGCCGGTTAAATTATTGTTTTGCTTCGGACGTGTAACCGGACCGGTTAAATTTTAATTGGACTTACCATTCGAACACAACTATTGATCGTCAAAGTGGTTTCCCGTCAGACAGATGTACATTATGCATCTGCTAAATACGTGATACAGTTTGCTTTAGTAAATAAATGATACCGTTGCAGTGAAAAATTACAAAATCTGCTTTAAATGTTGGATGAATGAGAGCTCGTGTTTGGCGATTGAAAGGTTTGATGAATTATGTATCGTGGCGCGCATTAAATGGTTATTGAATGGGTTGAAAGATTGTTGTTTCGGTGCGGATTTTCGCGGTTTGTGTGTATATATATGTCTGATATTTGTTGAGCTGATGGGTCGTGTGAGTAATTTTTAACGTCGACGTTGTATTTGATTGGATGTTAGATTGTTTGTAAATCGGTCGCTGCGATAAATATATTGACAGGGCCTTTGATCGAGTATCTTTTTGGATTCTTAATACGGAAGTTTCTCAGGTAGTTTAGCAACAACCACCGGATTATCGTGTTCACTTTTTTTTCTTTTTTTTTGTTTTTTTTTTTACTTCAAGTTGATTTGACCAGTAAAATGTAGTCCACTCAGGTTTGATTAATCTAACTCAATCTGATACGGCGCTGCCCGACCGAGCTTGGTTTCAACTTGTTAAATGTGGTCCCGAAATTCGGTAAGTTTGAGCACAAGGAAAATTTCAAGATCTAATCGGATATGAACTGTTTTTTTCTGTAAGTCGTATATTTTCTGGTTTTAGTTTTGCTTTCACCGTTACTTTCTTAATGCTATTTTTGAATCGTAAGATATAGCGCCGAAATTTTGAAATTCGTATCACGTTTACTTTGGGACATTTTTTATTTTTTCATGACGAGCAGAGAGATAAATATCTTGTCAAATAAAAACGTCAGTATTTGCTTTTTTATGCCCAAAAAACAACGTGAATTACATGACATAAATTGCAACCAATTAACAATATTTCATTTTATTAATTTATATTAATCCGCCGAAACTCCATCAGGCACTTTCTCAAATAAATCATTAACAAATCCGTGGATTCCGTCGGATCCTTCAAAGCGTTTATTTTGGAATTTATACACGCAATATGCTCGGTATTGAAAGCAGATTTCGGAATAATCGATTTCGCAGCGAATTTTCGGACGCCGATGTTTATGAATCTTTCATTGTCGTATCATTTGGGTGCTTTTTATTTTAGTTCGACGCATAAATATAAGAAATACTTCCGGCGGAAGTTGAATATGCAAAACGGTGCGTATTTCTCGGCCGATTCAGATTCAAATGTTGGTGCAGTCACCCTGTATGCGATCGCCACGTTGCCAGCTGAACCATCTCGAAACCCGACAACAGGAATGCCGTGTGTTAAAATGCCTTTGCGCCCGCGTGCTCGAATCGCACGGATGTCTGTTTGTGGCGGTGAGTGTGTGACGTACGTGTGCGCGCCTGGGCCCGGTGCCTCGGGCCCAGCATCACCTGTCTTTCCTTTTTCACCCATCCTCTTCTTTCGATGAACCACAAAATATTCGATAATTCTGATACTCTAGATTACGTATCTTCCCGCGGAACCTGCGACGTTCTTAGCATTGCTCACATTTCGCTTTGTATTTGTACTCAAAAAACTTACTGTCATCAGGTGCACGTCAAAAATGAAATTCTCGCGTCAAAAATGTTATAATCGTTATGTGATTCCTTTATTTTTGTTCATGACAAAACTTGTGAACTTGTAAATATGTGGATTTACACGCGCGCCCGAGTACATAATTGTGACATACAATTAACAGCCATCTTTAAGCTTTATACTTATTTAAACCGATAGCGTGATTTACATGTTTACACGTCAGTAGTTTTCAAGTGACAAATATTACGTATATATTATATGAAGTATTTTTGATACGTATACGTATATACAAATTCATTCCTTTTTGTATTCGAATATTTCAAATTTGTATAGAAATTTATGTTATATTATGTATTAATATTATATAATGTATATTATGTATTTTTACAGTAGAAATAGATAATAGCAATTAAAATTATTTTAAAAGTGATTATTGTTATTATTTCACAACGACGTATTTATTCATTTAAATGAAAATGTTTAATTTTATGCAACTAAATAGGATTGTATTAATTAATACACTAAAAATAATTAGTATAATTATTTTTTAATCATTTTAATTAAAACAAATTCTGACTAAAAAATTTTGATAAATTTGAAATCAAATTTGTACGAATAAATACCGGTTTTGTTGTGATTCGCTTCTGGTACATTTAAAACTAAATCCTAACTGCCTTAATTTTTGTAAATTTGAAAAATGTTTTAGGAATTAACCTATTTTTTAAAATGTAAATTTCAAGTTGATGTTTCAGGATCGAGTTATTTTTTATTATGTTTATGTAATATACAATGTTTTGAAGGTATTTAGTGATTTTTTATATCAATGGATGTTTTACTTTTCCACCGCAGAAAAATATTTCGTAACCCTAATAGTGGTCTCTAATTTCTTCGAGTAAAGTTATTTAGGACTATTAAAACCGTTGTTTCAATATTTTTTCAAGACGCGGAAAAATAAGAATTTCGTAAGGCATGCATTGCGACATGCGTTATAGGACAGGAGACCGATTTCCATTAATCTGTGGAACATCTGATGTAGAAATTTATGGACAGAGACAACATTGAGAGTAGTTTTTGAATTTATTTCAAACCCAAAAATGTAGTTTTTGATTTACTAATGAAAGGTGTTGGAAGAATAATTTATAGTCTCTTACGAGATACTTTTTTACTGATAGTGATAGAAATATGGTACTTTCTATATAATTAGTAAGACTTGTTTCTCGATTTCAACCAACTTAAATTTTATGTTTAATTTAAAAAAAATTAAAGATCGTTTCTTTAAGATCAAGTTTTCTGTGACTTAATGCAGATTGTACTGTTATAGTTTGACATTCTACAAATAAAAAAAGTTCGATTTGCAATTTAAAGTCTTTGAAAAAATGGTGGTCAAGCAACATAGTTGTTTAAAAGTCGAATATACAACATGCAACTATTTTTGTTATTTTACTTACTTCATTTTTGAAATTACATCAAATTTAATCATCGTCAAATTAAAATTTATTTAAATTCATCATTTAAAACCTATGAATTAATGTAAATTAAAGTAACTTTTAACGTACGTATTATACAATAAATTAAATAATACATTTTCCCAACTCCATTATTTTTAAACGCGTCGTTTTTTAAATTCGCAATGCTTCATTATTATTAATTACAATGCAAAAATAAAAACGAATTATTTTCATCTAAATTCCATAAACTGAACTGTCTTTGACAGACACGACCCCTGATATTAAATTCACCGTCGCACTTATTAATGACAATTAAAAAGTGTTAAAATTAGTGCTCCTGCTTAATCGAAATTGATGCTTTAAGAGCGATAGAAGTTACTCGATCACACCGTGGATGTGCGTCGCGTAAAGCTGGGTCTCCGGTTTCGTAATAAACAAGTTCGGATACTTTATTCAATAAATTGCAAAAGCATTACTGTCACGTGCAAGTAGTCTTCGATGCTTTTTGCGTTCGGAGTGTAGGTGATAGACGCAAGAGGGACGTAGTTAATGAAGGCGGAGAAACAAGAGCGATAACGTCGAGATTGGCCTCGGGCTCGAAGGCGGATGGTTCCTCGTAACTCCGCCAAGGTTTGTGCGCCTAGAACGCCGGCTAATCCGCCGTACCGGTTCCCGCGAGGAAATATTTGATCCTTAACAAAGTGGCGCCAATAGACGGGGAAACGCGCGTCGACTTGCGAATGAATGTATATTAATACCGTTGAATGCATCCGAGTGCATCGTGTGCATACGCGCATTCAACGTCGTCGAACGCCTGATTATAGTTTGCGACTGCGTGTACGAGGCGGCATAATGCGCGGGTAATACATCCCTGAATCACGAGCGCATAATTTTATGTAACATTGACGCGTTAAAAAGCTACTCTGCTCCAAATTTTAATGAAGATATTACTCGGTCTTAGGAAACGCGCACTCATTATGCAAAGCGTCCGGTTATGATTTTTGATACGCTCGCAAACTTTACGAGCCTGTAATTTTATCGTCCAGTAAAGCCGTATCACTTGATTTAATTAGTACATATTTTTCGTTTCAATAATCCATTTATAATATCATAATAAAAGATTACTAGTCGACAAACGCAATAATTTATGAAGCTCACGCAGCAAAAGTGCGCGGTGTAATTGCATGCGCGTCAATTGTGCATTTTATTCGAAAGGATTTAGGGGTTTTTCAAACGCGCTTGCGGAAAGTTTTGTGGTTATATTTATTAGTTTTGATATGGCTTTATTTAATGGCCAGCTTCTTTAGTTGTGGGGCGTTTAAGTTTTTGGGTTCATTTGAACTGACTGAGATTTAGAGAATTTGGTGGGATTTTAGTAGTTGTGTAAATTAATTGATACGAATTTGAACAGATTGTTTTTTAATAATTTGACATTTTTATGATTGTTACTAGTAATCATAGAGTATTATTAACTTTTTAAGTCTCTAATTCGCATAAAGTAAATGTAAAAATGACATTCATAAAAAGGTTCGTTACTTTTTAGGGAAGGGGTACATGCTTGTTGAACGCATTGTAAAAGAGAAGGGTTGTCGATTGTGTTTACCACAGACCTGAAAACCGCAGCTGTAAATGTGGCCCTTATAAACAATAATTATGGTTTTTCATGATAATAGTTAACTCGAAACCATTTTTTGAGCCACTGAAAATTCGTATGTACAAATTCTGAATATATTTATGTTTACTTCGTTTATTTAATTAAACTAAACTAAAATAAGAATATTATTCAGTTAATGTAATTATTAATGTTAGTTATGAAATATATATGTTTTTATATCATTTGTGTAGAGTCAGTAAAAACAATGAAGTTACAAGAAGAGTTTATCCAAATTAAATTATTGCTATCGTTTACAAATTTTCCAAATTATATAATTTATGAAATATTCTCATTGTATTTAAAATTTAAATAGTAATTTCAATACATAACAGAGTACATTTTAATATGGACACTAATTAAACGCTAATAACGATTATGAATATTTTCATAATTTCATTTTAACAAGTTATAATAATCAATAGTAAGCAATATGCATGTACTTATTTAGAGGCACTTTCGTTTCAACTTATAATTTAGATTTAAAAAGTAATTATGGACGTTATTATGGTACAATAATTACTATTTTCATCAATTACACTTTTACTAAAAAAATATACGTGTTACTAATAATTTATTCATCATATATATAATATTTATTATTGTCGTTAAATTTCATAAAAATCAGTATTTTTAGATAGTAACTGTCAATTTGTTTATGTTTACTGATAAATAAATTAGATATCATTATATAGCTGGTCAAAACAAGGCCTTAACGCGAAATAATACCGAATCAGTACTGGTTTATAATTGGATACTGATTGATACAGTGCGATACACTACATAATAAGTAGTTTGGTGTAAAAACGAAATTCTTATCTAATATTTCGTTTGTATTAGTTTACAACTGTAATATATGTATATCAGTATCATTATTCTTTCCTTTCGCTAAATATTCGTATTCATTTATAATTTTTCTCGAAAATGTTCTTGTAAATATTGTTTGGCTTTGTGAAAATAATATTTGAAAATTTTCTTGTTTTATTAAATTTGAATTTTGCAGAGAAAGAATTTCGGAAAATTATTACGTATAATTTAAGGTATGACATAATGCGACGAAATAATCCACATGGTATTGTAGAATTTAATATAATTTTATTATAAGTTTTAATATAACACTTTTCAGTTTATTATACATGCATGGTGTAATATTATAATTTTTGTATATAAACCTAATTTATTATCAATTAAGTGAGATCTTGAAACTTACTAAATATAATGACTTAAATATTCTACTATAATTTAACTATAAGATAGGTAGTATTATATGCACAATCTTAGTATATATGTATATATTAATTTTCTTCAAACGATCAGTGATGAACCAGTGGCACAGTTGCTTGTATGGCAAAACTGTGTTCATTCAAGCCAAATAATAACGAATTGCATTTACATCATCATTTCTTCGATGTAAATACAAAATATTGTGAACTTTTTCATTCGAGTACATACTGCAGTTTATTATTCACTACATCGAATAATTTGAATTTAATAAATGGTGCAGCTCATTATTTAAATTAAGTTCTTTTATGAGAGTAATAAACTATCAACAATATTTAAATAATTGTATAACCAGGTCAAGTTTTTATTAACATCATACAAATAACAATTTGAGAAATATTTAATATGAAAGTGTACTAAATATAAATATAATATTATGACGGAAATAATCCAACTTATTTAAATAAATCTTTATTTATCATCAAGATTTTCATCAGACATTGAAAAAAGATATAAAAAGATAATATATATTGAAACAAGATGATATATTAAGTTGTTAGTTAAATAATAAATCATTAACCATAAACATACAAAATTAAGTAGCAATAGAAAAAAAGTGCAGAATTAATCTGATCATTTAAATACCACCCTTCGAAGACAGTTATTAAGCGATTTGATGAAATAAACATATCAAACTATTTCAAATCGTAAAACATCCAATAGGCTTGAAATGGTCCATAAATAATTCATTAAAATGTTTTTAAATTTAAACTTACTCAAAATTGCAATTTGTTGTTTTTGTCCACGTGCTAGGGTTCGATCGTCTTCGTGTCGAACGCTTTAATAACAGACCCGAGTTTTGTGTGCACGCGAACGCCAACGCGGCGGAAGCTTTGCTCAAAGTCGCTCGCGAGGAACGAGATGTCGAATTCCACGCGAGATAATCGGCCTCGAACTGGTTCTGCTTCTGTTATTCACGCGAGCCTCTCGATAAGACGCAACAACCGGCGAGTTTGCAAATCGAGCAGAATCTATCGATTATCGAATGTCTCATGTTATTCGCGGGATGAAAAAGATTCGAAAACGGTCAAAAAATACGGGAACATTAATGAGTAACAGAATCAGATACGGAAAATTCCGCAGAAAGAGTTCATTAGCCAGATTTTTCCCCGCTACTTTTCAACGACATAAAACTTCCATTATTATGGGAAAAATTCGTGCCGCCGATTGCATATCTCGCGCTACTGGACCGAGTTTTATTATGATTATCGCCGGCTAGGGGAAACGCGGCGCAATTACAACTTTTCGTTGACACTTTATATTGCCGGTTATTTTTGTCACAACATCGCTGTTTCATGTGCTCCGATTCAAATAATAACTGCGGTATATTATAATTAATGCAGCGAATTGATGTAATTTTACGTGGCTTGACAATTGATTTGTTGGTGCATTTTGATAATACACAAGTACATTGAGAAAATTTTACATTAAAAATTACTGCGCCGAAACAGTATTCTGATACGATGTTTGTCAACATACAAAAATGACCCCTAAATATCGTAAACATTGTTTCGATTTCCCGTTATTTTTCACTGTGTTTTAACGGTAATCATTCATTGTTGACAAACATCGCATCAAAGTACTATTTTGGCACAGTAATTTTTAATCGAAATTTTTATCAGTGTAAGAATATGTATATAAAACATATATATATATATATACATTTTAACGTAACCTGTAACCACCTTCCTTAGTCTTATCAAAGCTCAACACTTTCCCTGGCACGTTGAAAATCAAGCGCGAATCGCCCAGCCGATTGAACTGACCTGTCATCCAAATATCAAGCACGTGTTTTGATCAATATTTGTCAATATTTCGTACGAGAAAGTAGCTTTGTGCGTCATAATCAATCAATTCTGTCAAAATGAATACTTCGATTCACATCGTTACTAATGAATTGCTCAATACGTGTTACGAAAAGTCATCAATTACGATAAAGTCTGTTCATGATAAAAGCTTGGTAGTTAATGACAGTTTTCGGTTTATATCGTGTCCCGTTATATCTCTGTAATATAAAAATTATAGTATGTTGGTACGTATCATTTACGGAGTTGACACGCAAATGGACAAAAGGTACAAATGGGTTGGCGCGCAGAGTAATAAACGTGTTTAATGAAATCCTTGATCTTATTAGAAACTTTATTGTGCAAAAATTGACCAGAATATCGAATGCGTTTAAAATGACCGGGAAGAAAGTGAAAATGAGCATCGAGTTTTAATAATACATTTTTTCTCTACTATTCAAGCCAACCAATCCGCGACAAACGTGATTTTTATTATTATCATTATCATTACCCAAAATACCAATTTGAAAAATTGCATTTCGTTCTAAACTCGAACAATTAAATTGACACGCACACCCGATGCAAAAGCATTTTGCAATTCACGGGTCCGGCGTTATTTCCTTTTCATTTACATCCTTCGCTTGCGAAATGATACCGAAATTGATTTACAATTAATCCATTATTTTGACATCGTTTTTGTATAATTAACACGCGCAATTGTTAACAGGCGGCGTTCGAGAAATACGAGCGCCTGCGACTCGCTGCGCCCAATTAAAACCCAACAAAATCGATTAATTGTTAATTATCGGCGTTCGTTAATTCGCCGGGACTTTACATAGCGCTGCCTCGTAATATTTAGAAACTGCTTTATCCGCCATCTTTTCATCCACCATTTCGACTCGAAAGGGTGACGATGTCGGTAGTCGAAGAGCGAGATTCTCCGCTCTTCGATCTTACTTCTCTCTTTGCTCGGATTTCTTTTTCTGCGTCGCTTTCTTTTTTCGTTTTATCTGCCTTTTTTTCTTTCAGGTCCCTTTTTCTCGAGGAACGCGAGGGACGTTTCGAGGAGCTGCGATCTTCTATTTGTTCGAGGACAAGCACGCCGGTTTCTAAACGCGGTCCCTTACAAACCCTGGTACTTTCGTTGGGCTCGATCGGACACATGAAAGTCGAGAGCCGAAAACTTGTCGTTGATCTAGTGCTGTAGCGAGCGCTTAACTAGGGCCCTAATACTTTCGGATAAGGGCTACGCGTTGACGTCGAGACGTTCGCTCCGCCGAAAACCAACGTCATCCATTATACGCCTGTGATGCACTTTGTGCAAAGGCCTACACGTTTCTTTATCCCGTTTTTTGTTGCGATCAAACTTATATGTCGTTGTTTTTATTTCGTTTTTGCGTTTTTATTGTTCGTTTGCGCGGTTAAGTTATTGTTGATTGGAGCGGTCGGTGTTGCACTCGGGTTGCGTTTTGTTTGCTAATCGCGTTCCGATAATTTTCCGATAGCCCGAGTAGACATTTTTTTCGAGCGCAAAAAAAGCACGAACGCGAACGACATTGGAGCAATTAGTGGCTCGAACGCGAGTTTTGTCACCAAATACAGTAGTGTTCAGGAAACATCAAAATATCACATTCTACGATTCATCAGCTATTGTTGATTGTACAATTCAATTTATTTGATTTATGGAGTAACACTTAAAGCGTCATTATGGCATTGTAACGTGAGAAATATTTCGGTATAATCCTAATGTCGTTTTTTATATTCGGCGTTAAAAGCTCTAATGATGGAAAAAGTAAGTGTAATATACAAGCGTTAAAGAAATCCTTTCTTTTCTTCAGTTTTGACTTATCATCCCCACGCGTTTGGAGATTCAAGTCAATAAGCAATAACGCTGAGAGTAATGATTAGTTTTGATCGAAGGCCATTTAATCAATAAATAGGTGTTTCTATTTTTTTCTCAACTTAAATTAAGTACCGTTTTTTTTTTATTCTTTTTATTTATGTTCTTATTAAATGTATTAAGTGGTTGCATTAATGTTTTCGTTTTCACGTTTGTACGCACGCACTC
>JABFQC010000168.1:0-34267 GCA_022817085.1 Psilanteris sp. ZL-2020
ATATAACATATACTAAATCTCTTTGAAATTTACATTTCATAAATGGGATTGATTAACAAATTATTTGGTGAGTAGACATTTAAATATTTTGATTATAACTAATTAATAGTGTGATTGTGTTGTATTACGTTTTAGTCGATTGACGCATATTATTCAGAAATTATTTAAATTAAATGTAGTAATTTTAATGTATCATGATATCTGATTTTAAATATTATATTTATTATTATTATACATAATATTCATTCATTCCGATTAATATATCATAATATACTTTTAAGAAATTTAATATTTTAGCAAATTTCATTTAATAACGAAATTGATATCCTTTAATTCTTATTATTAAAAACTATTAGTTTTTAAGATAAGATTAAGTTCATTAATTTAAATTTTAACAACTTATTTCAATTATATAAATAAACTTTTTATAATAAAAGATTTTGCTAAAAATGTAATTATTAATATTCTTTTAGCTTATTTTAAATTCAAGATATAGATCATTAATCGCATTATAATATATATACATATTTTAATTTGTTATAAATTTGTTAATAAGAAACTAAACACTATCAAGTTTTTATGTTTGAAAATATTTTTTTTCATTGTAACAATTTATTTACAAATTCATGTTTCGACCTCTTCTGAGATAACCGATAGATTTTTCGTTATATTAACTGATTTTTTTAAATACCATTAAAAAATAGTATATTAAAAATTGCCATAAATTATGGCATACACTCAGAAAAATTAAACGTAGAAACGTACAATTGTTGTTTATAACACTAATTTGCAGACATTAAAGTAAAAACTTAAAAATGACTGCTTTTCCTTGTAAAACTATAGTTTTTCATACCAAAGTTTCCTTCTATTTTTTAGTATAAAAAATACTATTATAAACAGAATTTTTAAGATTTTGTTTTAATGTCGCCAAATTAGTGTTATAAACAGCAATTTTCTAAGTGCACAGGAATATGGAAACAAATTATTTCAAAAATTATTATACATCTTCTGTACAATACAATATTTTATAGACAAATTAGCTATATTTTATAAGAAAATTTGCTATACAGCATAACAATTTCATAACATGAATTATGATATCCTTAGAAGGCTTAACTTTTTCTACGCGTTGGAAATATATTTTTATATCATTTTTATATCTATATATTTATATAATTAAGTAATTAATACATAAATCTACTAAAATCATTCTAAATAACACACGGTTCTAAAAAATGTCAATTAATAACAATTTATTAATTAAATAATTATTTAACAATTTTTATTAAATTAATTAATTTTAATATTAAATGTGATAAATCAATGTATAGTTTCGGACAATAATGCCTTCCGATTCAAAGCTGCGTAAAATTCTACATTCAATACATGTGTAAACTTCTTACTTGGGGAGGGCGGGGGGGGGTAGCTCACATTTACGAAAATAATTATTAATAATATATGTATGTAATTTTATGAAGGTTGCAACATGTTGGGATGTTTAAATAACTGATGCTATGATCATAATTAAACATAAACTTCGTTATCGATTACGTAGATTTTTGATGATTATTTATCTTCCTTTTAAATTGTTAAATACGGTTAAATGTAGATTAAAAAAAGATTTAATAACTGTTATGAAATATATTTTTGAATATGACCTATTGAATATATTATAATATTTATTACTATGAATTTAGTATAAATTCATGTAATAACTATTAACATATATGGTAAATATTAAATAGCTATTACTAATTCAATTTATATATCAAATTCGAAGCAATAAGTATTATCATATATTTAATTGGACATATTCAAAAATATATTTCATAACAATTACCAAATCCTTTTTCAGTATTAGGGACTTACCCGAAGCGAAATTTGAGTTCTTCATTACCCCTACAGAACCTTCTTTACTACTCTTTAACGTATTTAACATTTCAAACTCGAACATTAGAACCGTTTTAAGACCTATAAGTTCTATTTAAGATCTATATACTTTTGTAGCATTTTCCAAAAAACCACTATACATAATTGCTCCTATTGGAAAAACGGGAAATTTCGGACGTTTTTAGGGACTAAATAGGTGGTATTTTATACGTTTTTGATAATTTATAGGTAGTAAGTAGGGGTTAAATTTCACCACGGTTAGTTTTCAATAAATAAATATATTAATTTAACTGACACAAAAAATGTCACAATTTGTACTGTTCTGTTTCTCAATGTAAAGACAAATGCATTAATTTTTAAATTATTATAATTCAATATAATAATTATATGTACGATCAAATTAACTCAATACCAAATTTACTAATAAAAGTGTTTACTTGAGTGCGTCATTTTCTGAATTATTTATATAGTGAGTCAGCCTCCTGAGTGCTTTTTACAATTAGCCAAAACTTGTCAAATTTTTAATCGAGCTGTCTTGTAATAACTTCAAAATACATTCAGTTTATACTATACTTTATGATACAGGGTAGTACAAATTATGTAACCTGTTTCTGTTTATATATATAATTAATATAGTTATAGTGTCCTGTAATTCCTCAAGTTTATTTTCGGTTCAATTGATTATTATTTATATTATATATACAAAATTAAGAATAAAAACGCTATAAATAAAAAAAAAATTATATGCGGTTGCGTTTTACAATTCCTTTTTTTTCTTTCTAAAATCGAAAATACAAACATTCTTAATTAATTTATAAATAAATAAATAAATATAAATATATAAATAACTAATTAAGAATTCTTGTATTCTGGATTTTACGTAGGATAGTTATTGATCAATTTTAAATACATATATATATCACTCCGGGGATGCGGCTGTAAATTTTCAATTGAGTATCATTTTCATTATTGCAGATCAAAGTTTGCACAAAAATAGTAGAAAATTTAATTCGAATACAATGTTTATCTAAATAGACGTATAGGTATTTTTCATATATAATAGTTAGATACTTTTCTACGTTGATTCAATATATATTCGCCTTACTGATTTCGCGTGGTCTTTCTAGATGTATAAAGATATATTTATCATCCTTTATAAAATGAAGAAATACTTTTTTTATACTATTCTTTTTCTTGTAAAGTATATATATGATGATAACTATTTTGCGACCCAGAATAAAAATCTGCAATATAAAATTAAACATTTTTTGAAAACATTTTTGAGTTTAGAATTTCAAACTTATTCCGCGCGTTTATAATTGCGGTTGTGCTCTTAATGTTATTGCTCGTTAGATGTAAAAATATTTATTAAATGCGTATATTCGGAATATACTTTTTGGAATTTGTTATAATGTTAATTATTCAATTGTCAAATTCCACTGCTAAAATAAACATGATGAAAGTGTCTTAATTTAAGATACTAACATTTTATTTTAAATTAAAAATTGACATAATTAAAGACTTCAGTTGTCTTTAAGAGATACTTTTAGATTTTATTATGACATTACCATCTTAAAGTAAGACACTTCCATGGTACACTGAGAAAATGAAATTGTAAGAACCATGTTCATCGTTCGTGGTACAATGTCATATTGTAAAACCCTTACAAATTCAAATAGTAATTATAAGTTGATTGAATTCGATCGTTTTAACCAATCGGAAGCCTAGAAATGTTACAATTTCATATTCTCAGTGTACATATTTTTGACTATAAAATAAAGCAAATTTATCTTACACTGTGAAAACTTTCAATTTGCCTCACAAATTATAGTAAAAATGTACTATAAACAACATGAGAATATTATTTTTTTCGTACATCTTTACTATAAATTATAAGAGAAATTGAAGGTTTTGACAGTGTAGGTTTTATAGTAAAATGTCCTAAATATTTTTCTCCGTGTACGATAAAACTTTAGTACTTTATAAAACTTCGTTAAAATCATACGAAGCCATAATAATTCATCATAATCACATATTCATCGCTATACATTATCAATTGGAAAAAATAATTATTAATTCCAAGTAGAATCGTTATTTGAATTTTGAATGGTGCAAATATGTAAACACAAATAATCAATTTCGCGGACTCTCCACTTTGGGATGTTGTAACTAAAGAACTGCGTGTACACACTTGTCCGCAAAATTTAAGTGGAGGCCGCCTCAAGTTTCTTTGTCCGCACTTCTGGCAGGAATGCGGAAAGGACGTGCCTCCTCCTCAACCTTCCCTCAAAAATCTAATAAAACTAACATCCGAAATCGGGAACCCCAGTAATGTAGTTATGCGTAATTGTCCGCAAAATATACGATTGATATATTTTTTGTCAATCACTTAATCAGAAGATGTCCCCAAAATATCGCTAAAATATATCAAGTGGGTATTTTGAGTGCATTTTACACCGTTGCCAGATTTTTTCCCTATAATATATATTTTGTAATACTATAGTTAATATACCTATAAGTATTCGGGTTAATGTGAGGAAGCTATATATATAAGTCTACATGTAAAATGATATGGATTTTATAGAAGGTAATGATTACAGCGCAAGCTTGCATATATTTTTTATTTTATTACGTTATTTATATTTTAATACTATTAATTAATTAAAATTTTTTGTTTATATTATTTCCCTTTATTACTGTAAAATTAGACTATAAAAATGTTAAATTTTAACATTAATTTATATAAAATATTTATTTATATAATGTATATATTTATATATAAAATTGTATTATATAATTTAACATTAATGTTATAATTAATTATAATTATATGTAACTATTTTTTGTTAGACGCTATTTACATCTTTTTCAGTAAAACGCTCGTTTAGTATGTTACTATACTTCAAAATCCCTGTTCTTACAGATGTGGCAATTCATTACAACCATATTGTATCATATCAACAATATAACATTTCAGCGATGTCATGCAAATCTTTTTTCGTTTTTCTCACTTGAATGAATGTTAATTAGTCATATTAAACATTAATCAAAAACATTTTACATAATATTATATAACGCCAGATGAATTAAAAAACGTTAAAATAAATTCAATTGTTTCGATTCATTCGAAGTTAATTGAACCAAAGGTGTAATAGTATAACTTTTATTTAATATAATTGCATGACATTATTAAAGTTTAAAATAAAATACAAAATGACTAAAAACGAATTATAAATAAACAGTATATAAGAACCACTTTAACAATGTTTTAAGAACATTGTGTATTTTTTGTTTCATATTGTTTATGGTTATTATTCAACTTTGGATATATTTACAATATTTAATTTATAATGATCAAGAGTTAATCCTCAAACGCATGAGAATTAAGAAAAGTACACATCAATTGCATTTGCTTCACATTACGTAATGCTTACATTTGTTTGTCACACTATCTTAAGATTATAAATATTAGCTATAAAGATGTTTAATTCTTTGTCAATTGGAGAAATTTCAATTAAGAACATTATAAATAAATTTTTTATATTGAATAATACAATTAGGGATATAACATATAATATATAACAATTTTTATTATATTAATTCATATAAATTCAGTTCAGCATAATTTTTCAATTCATTTAAATTATCAATACTATAATTAATTTGTTGTCTTATAAAATTATATTAATTGTATTGCATAATAAAAAAAGAAGCAAAATGTTAGAAATATGACTCATTTTTCGTTTCCTCTTCAGATTATATTATAGGAAGTTTGCGCAAATTTAATTTTTGATATTTGTTATCAGACACAATTCATAATAGTCGTAATTTAATTTTAAGCACACAGATTAATTACTTTAAAACTATGGATTGATTTGACATTTTATTTCCGTGTACTATACAATTGCAAGACTAGCAGAATTACGTAATCGTTGATATGATTTTAGCCTTTTTATTTTTTTGTTTTATTTCGACATCTGCTATATTTCGCTGCAATATTTTTAAATGATATTCAATTTTAAAATAAATTACAAAATTATGAAAAACGTTAAAAATGATTTATTAAAATTTAACATGTTTGATCACTTTTTCAGGCAAGTATCTCTTGATTACAAATGTAGGAAGTTGTGGACTTATGATGGCTTTTGGAGATTCAATTCAGCAAAGAATAGAATATTTTCAGAAACAGAACTCAAGGCCAAATTATTTGAAAGTTGCTTATAGAATAGATAAATCAGACAATAATGCTAAATTACAGCCATTGGGATCTGCCTATGATAGTTACAAACATGATTACTTTCGCACATTGAACATGTCAGTGGCTGGTTTGGCCCAAGGACCCTTTTTACATTATTTCTATCAATTTTTGGAGAAACTATTTCCAGGAAAAAGAATAACCATTTTAGCACAAAAAATGGTTTTGGATCAGGGATTTTTTAGTCCCAGTTTGATACTTATATTTTTCATTGCAGTAGGTATTATGGAAAGACAAACTATACAAGGAATTTGGCAAGAGATGAAGCTTAAATTTTTAGATACGTTTAAGGTATGATTTATATATATATATATATATAACATTTTAAAATTAAACTAATGATGATGTATTATTTTTACTTAAAAATAAACGTTTATAAATATTTAGATTTGTATTTACTTATAAACAAAGCAATTTGTATTTTCTAGATGGATTTATGTTTCTGGCCACCAATTCAAATTGTAAATTTTCTTTTAATACCTACAAAATATAGAGTTGTCTATCTTAACATTATGGTTATAATTTATAATGCATTACTTTCACATATAAAACATGTAAGTATTAAAATAACAACATGTATAATATTAAATAGTTTTTCCTATAATCAAAAATATGTTCATACAGGATAACGCATACAATCAACTAGAAGGATTGCAGCTGGAACTTCAGCAAGCATAGAACAATCGTTAAAATAATAATTTAATTATGTATATAATTTATAGTAATTTAAGCCGTTTTTTTAATTAATGATTGTAGACCAAAGCATTAAAAATATATTATTTTATAATAAAACTTTGATTGAAATACATTTTATTTTATTTATTCTGTTTTCTAAATCAATTAGAAATACATAATAATAATTTATTTCATATAACATAGTTTGTATCATTATTTTTTAAAAGTATAAATCAAATTTAGTAATGTAAAAAAAAATTCAAAGATTATAAGACATTATTATACATTCTACTTATAACACTCTATATTTCTCAAATTAAATAATCAATCCTTTCATGTAAACTATGACAAAAAAATAATGTTTACAAACAAAAAATATTCTTTTTACAAATATAATATATGACTTTAACGTATGTATTTTAATAATAAGATAATATTGAAAGTTGTGTAAGGAAAAATAATACATTTATTATATAAACGAAATTAGATGGAAACCCACCTAACATTTATTTATTGTATGGTTTCGAATATACCGAAGCTTAAATTCAGTATACAATAATAAAATAAACGCCACTATAAAATCACTTATTTAGCCGCAACTGGCTTAGGTTTTGGAACACCTTCCCTGAATCCATTCCTGAAAAAGAATTAAAATATTTATAAAATATAACACTGATCATATTTCTTCTTTGTTATAAATTATAAGTTTTCATCTATGATAGAAATTCTTTTTTACTTTCAAACATGTTTTTATTTAAAACTTACTTGAACTTGCGTCTGACGATTTTCAGATGGCGCATGCGACCAGTTCCAGTGGTCTTCCTCCTCTTGGCCTTGATGGACCAGTTGTCTGTAATAAAAATAATTTATTACATACAAATACATAATACCTTTTGTAAAAATATTTGCTTTTTCCATGCAGATAAGACTAATCACTTTTTGAACAAAATCTTTATTTAATAATATGAATCATTATATCACCACTCATAATACATTATCTTCATGAACTTCATAAAAAACAATGTCGAAATACTATATACATGTTTTAGTAATTTTGAATATATCAAGTGCTAATGTAATTTTACATTTTCTAAATACACTTATATTGTTTTATTTTGAATTTATAATATATAAAAACATTTGCGTTAAAATGTCACAGAACCAACAAACAAATTTGACAAGTAAATAGACATTTCCTTATTATTTGAAATTATCATTTAAAGTTGTAATGGAATATTATAGTGTCATGCTTTCAGTTGTCTTTATAAACTTTCTTGAAAGATTTACTGATTAATAATGACTCAAATAAATTGTTTGTAAAAGTTTGCAAATTTAAAAATCTTCATACATATATATAGGATTATAATAGGATTTATCATATGAAATATTTCAATTGACCTTTAACTACAAAACATCCTTTAACTTGCAATTTGAAAGAACAAAGTAAAATAGTAACATTAAAACTTACAAGAACGCATCTTCTTTCTGGGGTATCCACACTGGGCACATTCCCGTTTTTGAATGTGATATGAACTACGTCCACATCTTCTGCACAAAGTGTGCGTCTTATTGTGACGCTTACCAAAGCTCGATGTACCCTTCGTCTAAAACAAATAAAATATGAGTATTAATATAAATCTCTGTTTATACTTATGAACGTCAATTTATTCAAGATAGAATACTTCTCACGAAATCATATTTTCATAGCAAATTGTTTACCATGGTAATTAAAGGATTTCAAAGAATTTAAATACAATTTAAATTCACGGCAACGTGCCCATTAGCAAAACACTGTTGACCATAACCTATTCAACTATGTTGCAAAGAAAACAATTATGTATCGGGAAAAAATAAGAATTTAAAAAATTTAATAAATCATTAATCATTTAATTAATAAGAATCCTGTTGTTTATTATTCGATTATTAATTACTACGGGATTAGCGAATAATAGTTGGATTATGATAGCAGTTAAAAGCTCTTACCATCTTGCACGCCGAAAGGTTTACGAAGAGAAAAACTAAGGAGGTTAATGTGTAGTCGTGTACTCGTGCTCAATCGTACAGATATTAACGCATGTACAAAATAGATGGCGGTTTCAAATTTTGAGCGCGTAAATTTAAATATGTTGCATGTAAAATTATCAAATGTTGTTTATAAACGTATATCGATAAATAATTTCTTATTTATACTTAGAATATTATACGTTAATATATCAAAATTAAATATAATCTTTATTTTTTGAAGACTAAAAATAAACTTAAATACACATACATTAATTTCAAATAACATTGAAAATTAATGTATAATGTTTGATATCAGAAATTGATGAATATATAATTTTTCTGTCAATATATATTCTGTTTACATTTTATTAATCTTATAATTTTATTATTATATTATATTATATAATATTATTTATATATATATTAAAATCTTTATAAAGTTAAAAATAAAATTAGTATTTTTTTTAAAATATACAAATAAATATTTTATACATATTCCTATCAGCGAATAATATTATTTAATATTCGTAGAATATTTTAGAAATATTATAATGTATCTAGAATATTCTATGCATATTAAATAATATTATTCGCTGATAGGGATGTAACTTGTATAAGTAATATAAATACGTATAATAAAAAGTCCCTTTGAAAATCATTTTGAAAATATTTATATTATTATTTAATTCAACTTAAATATACATTTAAATAAATAAAATACACTGAGTTAGACTAATAATATTCCAAATGTTATGTATAAACAATTTTAACCATTTCAAAATATAAAAATTCAATTAAGTTTTTTAATTACTTGCTTCGGTCTTTGGTTTTAAACTTTTTTCAGCAACAATTTTCAATAATTTTAATTTTATAAATTATTTAAAATTAATTGATATATATAACGGATTTAATGTTATATTTGTCACATAAATGTTCATTATGCCGTTGTCTTTATATATAGTGTCTATAAGGAAAAATATTCATAATTAATAAATTCGCGCTAAAGCACGGATTGATTATGGCAGAGAACTTCAGCGCCACGATTCGAGCGGCGTCGTGTAAGTTCGTGCGGCAAATGACGTCGGTGCACGAGGGGTCGGTGGGGGGCGCCGTCTGATAATATGGCGGCCATGATGGGTGTCAGCGGCGGCCAGTGACGGTACAAGCAGCCTTGCGTCACACGAATCTAACTCGCGGCGTTGGTCCCGGCCGAAGCTTCCGAAGTTGTAAATTGAATCGATCGCGGCGTAGTAGACCAGACCCGAGATCGCCGCGGACGTAGTGCCGAGGCTAGTAGTGCTAATCGCGCGCAACACGCGGACAAAATGACGCAGCTATTGCCCATAAGGTTTCAGGAGCACCTCCAGGTGGGTCACCCGGATTACGCTAACTCTCCTCTTCGCGTCCCGTCGCTTGGTTCGGCCTTTCTGGTCGGCAAAAATCACGACCGAAAAGCCGTCATTGCAAACGCGAAGGCAAAAAATCCGTTGACAGTTGGGGAGATTCGATGTCTTCTGTCCTTGTCTAACGTTTTCGTGTCGATCGAATTGTAGCTTTTTTAAAAAATAAAAAAGATGTTCTTTTGGGTCGAGAATGTGGGTACTTTTTGAACATCGGGAAGGGGTAATTGGCTGCGATTATCGGCCGATCGATCGGCTTGTGATAACAGGTCGATGGGACTCGCGCGAGCCACGTCCGACTGTTTTGTCATGTACGCCCCTTCCGCTCGTCTATGCCACCGATTAACGAAGCTTCGCACGAATTGCTTTTCTTATATATACTTTTTCTCACCAATTTAATTGTTTTCTCAATACAGAAATAAAAAATTCAGTCGACTGATTTTTTATTGTCAAAAAAAAAATAAGATTCGTTGGCTAATTGTATGTTTTGATTGGACCTGCTTCTACTTTCGATTTTGAACTTCAGACAAAAGTTATCACCTTTTCAATTAGCTAATGAATGTCTATTTGAAAGGTTATTCTGGTATGCTTTGTATAACAGAATTAACCTGGTAGTCTTAATATATAAATTTTGCAAATAATTCAAATATGAAATCAAGGTTTTTAGTGTTAAGTGGTTTTATTAAATTCAATTACTGGCGGAAGATTTCTGTTAAGAAAGTTTATTTAACGTATGTTACTTTTCAAACATTTTCAATAGTTGAATATAAATATATGTGTATTAGTAATTTTTGATTTTATAAAAATATATTTCATACATTTTGATACACTAATTTAATTCATAATGTCAAAATTGTATGTATTGCAATATAAAACTATGTTACTATTAAACATTTATTTTCATGTCATTTATTATTCTTGTAAATATTATTTCAATATAATATATTATTTAGGTCTTTATTTATATATAAATAAAAATTTGAAATAAAACCAACTCACTTATATTCTATTGTCAATGATATATACAATAATTTGTAATTTGTTGATTTATAAAATGCTAAATATTTTAAATTGTTTATATATTATAAATTACAAAGAGGCCCATTAGTACACTAATTTAATTATGTACTGTAATATTACATTTTGGTAGATAACTGGATTTCATGTCTATGATAGAAAATTGAAGTGAATTCGTGTATAAAGAAAAATATATTTATTTAATTTGTAAAGTAAACAAAGTATTAAATTATATAACTGATGAGTTGTTAAATAAACATATTATTAAATAGTTATAAAATTGAGTTTTATATATAGTTTAGCATTTTTATAATATTGAATTAAATATTAGAATAATTAAATATATTTATTTTTGGTGATATATTAATAATAATATAGTATAGTCTTCAAGAAGGTAGTATTAATTTTCAATATAATTTAAAAAAATGTATAGCTGACTACAGGAATATGACTAATATTTATGAAATTATATAATTTATATCATAAGTATACATCTTAATAAGCACATTTGAATAGTATTGTTTAATTCAAATTCTAATTATTTAAGTAAAAATGAAATTTCACTTCTTATTGTTTTTCTTATTGCTGATATAATAACAATAGAATATTTAATAAATAAAATAAACTAAATTAAAATATATGATAAGTAATAAATATTTTCTTAATATGAATACTCTCATAATATAATGCAATGCAAATGTGTATTAAATTAACAGTTTTAATATTTTAATAATTTATTTACATATAATAAATTCATATTTAAACTATGTAATATATATGTTGTAGTTATATTATTTATCAAAAAGATATTTATCAATAACTTACATGAAATGAAATTAATTGTAAATAAATAATTATTATATATTATAAATAAAATTATATTATACTATTTTGCTATTTATTATTAATATGAATAAAATAATTTGCATTAAAAGTAAATAATATGAAACATATATTTATTAATTTCAACAGCTCACGGCAGTGGGCATCAATGCCAATAATGTCAGCTTTAACACTGTCACCATGGAATCGGACAAATTCATTTGTGTCAGAGAGAAGGTTGGCGACACGGCTCAAGTGGTTATCATCGACATGAATGATTCTGCAAATCCTATAAGACGACCTATATCCGCAGATTCAGCTATCATGAACCCTGCCAGTAAAGTCATCGCTCTTAAAGGTGATTTTTCCAGCGTGTAATCCATAAATGAATTTGTTAATGGCTTAACAAACCTGCAACTTTAAATGAATCTTAAATCTATGTCTTAGTTTCCTATTGGCACTTATTCAACTTTAATTTTAATCTCTATGACACAATAACAAATTGTGCAATATAAACAACGATATAGATGAAAACAAATTTTGATCACCTATTGTGTATGAAACTTGTTGATAAAATCTAGGATATACAAATTCAACATATTTCAAACTAATGTAATTGACCTAAATTTTTCCTATACTGGAAAAGATTTTTTCTTTCTAAAAATGTCATGATTAATCTAATAAATACCTCATCATTATAATAAAATCAATTTTGATCACACTGATATGAGATAATTTTTGTAACTTGAAGGGGATACTTGATTGGTATAACATAATATATAGTTTGCTTTTTGTGCTTGCGTACATACTCATTTTATTATTGTTGATTGATTTAATACTTTATAATATATTTATATGCTTAAATTGGTTCAAAATAAATTTATTATGTTATATTAAAAATGTTGATTTTACTAATTATAATGCATGTTAAATAAAATATATTATTTTAATTTAAATTCGATACAACTCAATTAAATTATATATATGTATTATTATCTAATTACTTTATAATATACTTAATTTTCTAATTTGTCTGATTGTAAAAATCTATATATAAATTTAAATTTAGATATGTTGTGAGTAAACAATTATACGTCTTTAATCATTAATTGAAATAAACATATATTTATCACTATTCTATAATTTTATACGATTACATTTGATAAAGAAAAAATACCTTACTTTTAAATATGCATTATGTATTGCTTGGTATAATCAATAAATGAACGATTATAATTTAATGTTATCACTCATGAATATAACTTTATTTAAGAAAATAATATAATTTAAAAATCTAAATATTGAATAATAACAAAACGAATTTGAATTGTATAACTTTAATAATTATTAACATAAAACTTTGTATAATTGATTACATCCTTTGTTCAAAATGCAAAGCTAAATAAATTAAATATCAAATATTTCAATAAACTTAAATCAATTTGTCTTCAAGTAATACAAACTTATTTATATCTATTTGAATAACATCGTAGATAAACGTTTTATACTTTAAAATACAACTTGTTTTTCCATGAAAGCTGAAGCAATGTGCATCAACTTTCACATAGAACACCTGACAATAAATAATTACAGACATGCATTCATTCAAGATTTTTTATAGTTAAACGTTTTTTAAGAAGTTACATTTAAAATTCATTTGATTTAAATATTTTACATTAATTTAAAAACTACATTGAGATATTATTTTGAAATAAGAAATGAACACTTATATCATGTGTTTACCTAGACATTCTTGAAACTAAAAATGAATACAGTTTGAAAAAAGGATATGCGTTGTTTAACGAACCGTCACTGGGGGCATCTCAGCGTAACTGCCCGCTCAATTCTATCTTTTGCTCAATAACTACGAGATAACGCTAAGATTATTCGTCATTATCCTCGCTCTTCATGCATTATTTATTTGATAATACGTGTCAATAGTTGGTCAATTTATATCGTAATTTTTTATTTGTTATTTTCATCCTCGTCGTTGTTTCCGAATCTAGTCTTTCGCCTTATAATCAATTCATTCATTCGTTCAAATTCAGTATTTTGACTTCGCAATTTACATTTATCATTCAATAGACATAATTCAATGGACAAAATAATTTAAAATTATTCGTGATCATAATTGTGTAACTTAGATACTCAATATTTTATTAGTTTTGTATATATTTAATTACATATGTATATTTTCTTACTTCATACACAACAATTAAAAATGCAATGAAGAAATACAATATTAAATTATATATAATATAAATAAATTATTATATTTTTATATCTTCTATATAAATAAAAAGTATTTTGTTTAATTTATACATATCATTTTAATTGTATGATTTTTAATAGATTCTAGTATTTATTTTAGTTGAATTTTAATCACTTTTAATCTTAACATTCGTTTCAACAAAACTACTATTCATTTGATCAATTTATCGAATGGTTGAATGTTGTTTAATTTGAGTCATTAGTTCTGTTACAAGGGATAGCTAATGATTTAAGAATAATTTCAATTAAAAATGTCAAGAGCTATATTGATTAGTTATGTAAATGTCTTATTTATTATTAGACATGCAAATTCTCCACAGAAATTGTAGACCTCTTGGAATTAGAAAGATTTACGGGAAGGGGAAAGAGCGAGAGGAAAGGTGAATGATTGTAAGATGCGTGATTTCATTCAGGAAAAATGTCGATCTTGCGTTTCCCGTCTAATTGAACGTTAATTTATGTTGCATTGAGTTTGTCGAATGAAGTTAATTGCTGTTTTAAAATGAATCAAAGTGTGCATTTGATTACAATAATTTTTGAATAATGAATTTATAAATCATGATTTTATACACTACCTAAATTTGATTTTTTTATATGTTATTTGTAATACATTATAAAATATTTCAAATGTCAATAATGTTTAAAAACCTTATTTATTGATTGTCTATTTTAGTATATTTTAGCAATTTAAACTCAATAAAGAGATATTGTGATAAGCATTGTTATGAATCATGTGTATACTATGTTATAATTACTACTTTGAAGTAAAAATTTAGATATCAGGAGTAGTATTTATTACATTTGCATATTACAAGATGCAGAAGTTAATGTATCATAACAACAATAAAATTATATTTTATATAAACAAATTTGCTTTAATTATATTTTATATGATAATTGTTTGTTATATCTAGAATTATGCTTATAATTTGCATGAAAAAATATTCCTCTTTGTGAATAATTATATTAAATGTTAATTATGTGAACACTACTTGAATACAATACTATAAAATCAATAATAAATTCCAATATAATACTGTCCTATATTCTTTACAAAAAATATATTATTAATATGAATGTACACAGAAAATAATTTTAAATTATATTCAAATATTTTGTTACTTTATAAGTTTGCATGTTTCTATTTTTCACATTGCTTAATTGTAAGTGATTGTGTACAGTGTTTATGGTATCAGTACGTACAATTTAGATTAAAAATGTAATATTAGTCTGACACAGATGTAACATTATCTATATTATCAATATTATTTACATTTTCCATTCAAAGATTGATAAATTATTAATATGGTTTCAAAAACAGATATGAGCATATATATATATACTATATATAATATACTTATATATGTTTATCTCATTCATTTGTGAAGAATGAGACTTAATTTATATTTATATGTATGTATATACATATTTCTTTAAATAAGAAATTTCAATTATACTATATTAAAATTATCTTTATACACTATTAATATGAAGTATAAAGAATATGAAGTTTATACACAACATAACATAAATCTGTTTAATACATGAACTTATTAAACAATGAATATATTCATGAATTATTTAGATTAATATAATAACATAATTTTATTTAAAAAAAAATATACTTTTCAAATGTATAATTAATACTTTTATTATTTTGTTAACAATTATTATTCTGAAAAAAATTTAACATCATTAAATGTGTTGATTAATTAGATTTGAGAGCTTTGTTCATTTGTAATTTCATGCATATACAATAAATTTAAATAACTTTAGTAAACTAGAAATGTTATTAATAGTATAATATTATATGATAAATCACTATAGACAAAGTAATTATGAAGTAACCTTAATAAATAATTATATTATATTATATTATATTATATTATATTATATAATTTTCATTTTAAAGCAAAAATTATTTCTTATACTATAATTTATACAGCAAATAAATGATGGAAGGAATAAAGTAAAACAGCTTTACAAATATAATTTAAATTTCTTTTTCATTGATTCATTCATTGATCTTTTACTAAAATTTTTGTATTTTAAAATGACAATTACAAACAAACAATAATTAATTTAAATATAATTTAATTTATAGCTCAAAAGACTCTGCAGATCTTCAATATTGAGATGAAATCAAAAATGAAGGCGCACACGATGACAGAAGATGTGGTATTCTGGAAATGGATCTCTCTGAATACATTAGCTCTGGTGACAGAAACTGCTGTGCATCACTGGTCAATGGAAGGTGATTCCACACCAATGAAAATGTTTGAACGACACACCTCCTTAACTGGCTGTCAAATTATCAATTATCGAACAGATACCAAACAGACCTGGTTGCTTTTAATCGGTATCTCCGCGGTTAATAGTCGAGTGGTTGGAGCCATGCAACTATACTCTGTAGAACGTAAATGTTCACAACCTATTGAAGGGCATGCAGCATCATTTGCTCAGTTCAAAATGGAAGGTAACAGCGAACCTAGCAATCTATTTTGCTTTGCAGTGCGCACTACTCAGGGCGCAAAATTGCATATTATTGAAGTGGGTCAACCACCAGCCGGCAATCATCCCTTCCCCAAGAAAGCTGTGGACGTGTTCTTCCCATCCGAAGCTGGCAATGATTTTCCAGTGGCAATGCAGGTCAGCTCTAAATATGACGTCATCTATTTGATCACCAAGTATGGATATATCCATATGTACGACATTGAAAGCGCCACTTGTATCTATATGAATCGTATTTCTGGTGAAACAATCTTTGTAACAGCACCCCATGAAGCGTCTGGTGGAATTATTGGAGTAAATAGAAAAGGCCAAGTGCTGTCAGTCTCAGTTGATGAAGAGAATATTATCCCTTATATTAATGGAGTACTACAAAACCCAGAACTTGCTCTTAGAATGGCAGTGAGAAACAACTTGTCAGGAGCTGAAGATTTATTTGTTCGAAAATTCAACATGCTTTTCCAAAACGCGCAGTATGCAGAAGCTGCAAAAGTCGCTGCCAATGCACCTAAGGGTATTTTAAGAACCCCTGCAACAATTCAAAGATTTCAGCAGGTTTGTAAAGAGATAAATAATTTCTCAAATAACAAAAATATTATTTTACGAAATACAAATAAATAGGATTATAATACGAACATTATTTCTTGACAGTTATTTTAATAATTAGATTTTTTAATTTACATTTTTTTTAGTGTTTTTCCTATAGTAAATAGATAAAAAAAATAAATTTTAATTTTCAAGTACAGAATATTTTCCTTAATGCAAATTAAATTTATTTAGGTACCAACAACAACAGGACAAACTTCTCCCTTACTTCAATATTTTGGTATACTCTTGGACCAGGGTCAGTTGAATAAATACGAATCTTTGGAATTATGTCGTCCAGTATTGGCACAAAGTCGTAAACCACTCGTCGAAAAATGGTTAAAAGAAGACAAACTCGAATGTAGTGAGGAACTTGGGGACCTGGTAAAACAGGCTGATCCGACACTCGCACTTAGTGTATATTTACGTGCGAATGTACCCAATAAAGTCATTCAATGTTTTGCTGAAACTGGACAATTCCAGAAAATTGTACTTTATGCAAAGAAAGTTTCATATACACCAGATTACATCTTTCTACTACGTAACGTCATGCGCATCAATCCAGAACAAGGATTACAGTTCGCTCAGATGTTGGTAGTAGAAGAGGAACCTCTGGCTGATATTAATCAGGTATAATTCTATGTATTTTTTAATAAATATATAGATCTGTCGTATTTGTACAAATTTTAGATAAATGTATACGTAGTTTTTTACTGTTGAATTAGTTTAAAACATTATCAAACATGTACTGTATACCAAATATATATATAGTTAGGTATGAAACTATTTATAACTCAGATGCAAATCTTCAAACTATAATTAATTCATAAAGCGATTATAGATCACATTTTTCTCACATTATTTATATTTCTATAACATAAATTTAATGTGTTTATTGCATAAATATATTGTGTATCTTGGCTTATTTTCATTCATCACATATACGTTGTAATGAATGTCAGTCTCTATTTTCTCAGAGAGAATTTTCTATTGTTTCGTATTTCCTGTCATTTTCGACACATTGAGAATTATATATATGTTATTTATATGTAAATAATTTTAAAATAAGTTTCTCTATTATATTTAATTTTTTATTATTTACTGATTTTTAATTATTTTTAAACATTAAAACTTTTATTTGTTTTAATTACAGATAGTTGATATTTTCATGGAGCAAAATATGGTACAGCAGTGTACAGCATTTTTGTTAGATGCATTGAAGAATAATCGACCAAGTGAAGGAGCTTTACAAACCCGTTTGCTCGAAATGAACTTGATGTCAGTACCACAGGTTGCCGACGCTATCCTCAGTAATCAAATGTTCACGCACTATGATCGTGCACACATTGCTCAGCTTTGTGAAAAAGCTGGTCTGTTACAACGTGCACTTGAGCATTACACTGATCTTTATGATATCAAGAGGGCAGTAGTTCACACACATTTGCTGTCACCTGAGTGGCTCGTTGAATTTTTTGGCTCCCTCTCTGTCGAAGATTCACTGGAGTGCCTGAAGGCTATGCTCACCGCTAATATTCGGCAAAATCTCCAAATTTGCGTGCAAATTGCTAATAAATATCATGAACAACTCACAACAAAAGCATTAATAGGTGCGTTTCAACTAAGAATTAAAAACTGAAATAATTGAAATAACTGTTAATACATAACCTTTCAATATCTATCTATATTTATAATGAATACAGTTATAGTGGATATGTATTTTTTCATAGACCCTAAAAATAATATAGTAATACAAAATAAAATATTAACTTTCAATCTTAGAATTAATTTTAATTTTAAATATTGTATTTACAATTTCAGATTTATTTGAAAGCTTCAAGTCATTCGAAGGATTGTATTATTTCCTTGGTTCCATTGTCAATTTCAGCCAAGACCAAGAAGTGCACTTTAAATACATCCAAGCTGCCTGTAAGATCGGTCAGATTAAAGAAGTCGAACGTATCTGTCGTGAAAGTAATTGCTACAATCCTGAACGTGTGAAAAATTTCTTAAAAGAGGCAAAATTATCTGATCAGCTGCCACTCATCATCGTTTGCGATCGTTTTGATTTTGTTCATGATCTCGTTTTATACCTATACAGAAATAATTTGCAAAAATACATTGAGATATATGTACAAAAGGTATACATTTTTTAAATAAATTAAAATTCATGATTAATATTTTATGAATGTATGATTAAATTTTTATAATATATTATTTATGAACAATAAATTATCAGCAAGTATTGATCATTTTCAAAATATTTATTAATGAATATACTTTTAACATATATTTTTACTTTTTTGTTTCTTGCACTTTTTATTATATGCGTGAACAATATAGCATGTTAATTTATAGATAAATAAATCACTATCTTAAACCACTAGCAAAATCTAATTATATTTTAATGTAGGTAAACCCATCACGGCTTCCAGTTGTGGTTGGAGGATTATTAGATGTTGACTGTTCGGAAGATATAATTAAAAATCTGATTCTCGTTGTTCGAGGACAATTTTCAACAGATGAACTTGTGGAAGAGGTTGAAAAGCGCAATCGTTTGAAGTTGCTTCTGCCGTGGTTGGAATCTCGTGTTCATGAGAGCTGCATTGAACCAGCCACACATAATGCTTTGGCTAAAATTTATATTGATAGCAACAATAATCCTGAAAGATTCCTCAAGTATGTTTTATGTTATTTTTCCGAATTTCAAATATTCAAGTAATTTTTAGGTTTTATTATATGAATTAATTTCAATTTCGTTTTCTTTATTAATAAATACCTATTTTTAACTTGTCATTGAATTTGTTAAATTGTAATAATATATTTTTAAAAGTAAATAATATAAACATACAGACTGTTGTAACTAACTATTTAGATAAGAGTATATTTATTTTTAAAATTCGCTTATAAGTTGCAAATAAGAAAAAATTGATAAAATTCATATTATTTATTATAACCTCAGTAATCATAAATAAAGATGGCGTTATATTTTGGATATATAAATTGAAGAAGACACTCAACTTGTATTAAATTTGTATGCAAACCAATTCACAACATTTTTTATACACTTACATTATAAAATTGTAGTTTTTGTAATACATGTTTTGTTAAGTTCAAAAAATAATATTGATAAGATTTTAATTACATTAATCAAAGTGTAAAACAATTAAACATCTTTAAAATAAATCAATATATAATTGAATTACATATTAATAGAAGTGAATGGTATTCTTGAATAATATTAAATATGATGTCATAGCTGAAAGATTGTTTTGATTTCCATAAAGTATTTTAATCAAACCGATATCAATATTATACAATTTCTTTATTCTTATTATTATTATTTATTGATATAATCAATTAGGAATATTACCATCGTATACAATTTTTCGATGCATGATATAGATTTATTTAATTTCAATAAATGAAGATTAAAAATAACTTTAGTTTAAAATTAAAAGATGTGAAATTGTAGGTTATCGTTTACTTAAATAATCTTCATTATTATTTTCAAACAATAGAAATTAATTTAAAATGTAATATTAATACATAATATAAATTATGTTAAAGTAACTAATTAAAAATATTATGCTAAAAAAATCAAAATATTTCTTTTTTGCTTATCATTAGTAATTTTGTTATTGTAATAAATTATAAACAATACATAATATGAATATATTTTAAATTTTATGAATATATGTATATATCTTATTATTGGATTTTCTAGGGAAAATCAATTCTACGATAGCAGAGTTGTTGGAAAATATTGTGAAAAGCGAGATCCTCATTTGGCATGCATTGCATATGAACGCGGACAGTGTGATCGAGAATTGATTAGTGTTTGTAATGAAAATAGTCTTTTCAAAAGTGAAGCAAGGTACTTGGTAAGAAGACGTGATCCTAACCTGTGGGCTGAAGTTCTTCATGAAAATAATCCATATAAAAGACAGCTTATTGATCAGGTATATACCAACCGAATAAAATAATCTTTAAATTCATAGTTAATGAGCCTAAAATCAGTAAAGTATTATATAATATATTTTTATAAAATAAATCAATTCATATCTTACAAATAATAATATTTGATATTCTTTTTTTCAGGTGGTACAAACAGCTTTGTCTGAGACTCAAGACCCTGAAGATATTTCAGTAACAGTAAAAGCATTCATGACAGCCGATTTGCCTAATGAGCTAATTGAATTATTGGAGAAAATTGTTTTGGATAGCAGTGTATTCAGTGATCATCGCAATTTGCAAAATTTGTTAATTTTGACAGCTATTAAAGCAGATCGTACTCGTGTTATGGAGTATATTAATCGTCTGGATAATTATGATGCTCCTGAAATTGCCAACATCGCAATTACCAACGAACTTTACGAAGAAGCTTTTGCTATTTTCAAGAAGTTCGATGTCAATACTTCAGCTATTCAAGTTTTAATCGAGCATGTTAGCAATTTGGAAAGAGCTTATGAATTCGCTGAAAGGTATGTCATATTTTTATTTCTTATTAAATCTAAAATAAATATTAATATATTATGTATTATACTAAATATTATATATTATTTTAATTTAATCTCTATTTTTATATTATTAATAATCATGCAGAAGTACAGAAAAAATTAATATATTTGTAGTATTATTTATATATTAAAAAAATGTTTTAATATTTTTTTTATACCAAATGAAAGGTTTAATAAATAGAAAGGTTTAAATTAGTATTTTTACTAATGTTGTTTTTATTTATTTAGATGCAATGAACCAGCAGTTTGGTCGCAATTGGCTCGCGCCCAATTACAACAAGGCTTAGTAAAGGAAGCGATCGATAGTTTCATCAAAGCGGACGATCCATCAGCGTACGTTGACGTTGTTGAAACAGCACATAGAACATCTCATTGGGAGGATCTTGTTCGTTACTTACAAATGGCACGCAAGAAGGCGCGTGAATCCTTTATCGAGAGCGAGCTTATCTATGCATATGCTAGAACAAACAGATTGGCGGATCTCGAGGAGTTTATATCTGGACCTAATCATGCTGACATACAAAAGGTTTATATAATTAACTTAAATTGTGGCTAAAAAATTTCCCTACTTTAGTTTAAATTTAGATAAAATAAAATTAAGTAAAAAATTGTTTATCTAAGTATATCAGTAAATTAATAAATAAATAATATTTATGAATGAATAATGAAATAATAATTTGAGTAAATAAATGAAAAAATGTTTATTATGTTTAAATAAATAAGTTTATTTCAATTATCTATATATATACATGTATAACTTATTAAAGAAATTTTAAATCATTTTTGTTGTACTTTAAAAAGTTGTTTATTTTATGATCATGTAATAAATCAGAAATATAATAATTTTATTGTACTAAATTTGTTAAATTAATACAGCAGCAAATCTATAATTATTATTTTGAAATTGTTATTTTCAGATCGGCGATCGCTGTTTTGAAGACAAAATGTATGACGCTGCTAAGTTACTATACAATAATGTATCAAACTTTGCACGTTTAGCAATAACCCTTGTCCATCTGAAGGAGTTCCAAGGTGCAGTTGATAGTGCACGCAAAGCTAATTCTACTCGCACCTGGAAAGAAGTGTGCTTTGCTTGTGTTGATAGTGGCGAATTCCGTCTTGCACAAATGTGCGGCTTGCATATTGTTGTACATGCTGACGAACTTGAGGATCTTATTAATTACTATCAGGACCGTGGTCATTTTGAAGAACTCATTAATTTACTTGAAGCTGCACTTGGTCTTGAAAGAGCGCACATGGGCATGTTTACTGAACTCGCTATTCTATATAGCAAATATAAGCCACAGCGAATGAGAGAACATCTTGAACTTTTCTGGTCTCGTGTCAATATCCCCAAGGTAAGTTTCTATTCAGTTTCGTAGTGAAGTTATTTTTTAAATAAATTTTAAATAAAATAAATTAAATTCTTTACGTAATATATTTTAGGTTTTACGCGCTGCAGAACAAGCTCATCTGTGGGCTGAATTAGTGTTCCTATACGATAAGTATGAGGAGTACGATAATGCTGTACTAGCCATGATGCAACATCCCACAGAGGCATGGCGAGAAGGCCACTTCAAAGATGTTATCACTAAAGTTGCAAATGTTGAACTATACTACAAAGCAATTCAATTTTATGTGGAATATAAGCCACTGTTGCTAAACGATATTTTGCTTGTGTTAGCACCACGCATGGACCATACCCGTTCCGTTGCCTTTTTCACCCGCACTAATCATCTGCAACTAGTTAAACCATATTTGCGCTCTGTGCAAGCATTAAACAATAAGGCTATCAATGAAGCACTTAATGGTCTGCTTATCGACGAGGAAGATTATCAGGTGAGACTAATAATTTCTTGTTTTTCAATTTTATTTATGTATAATGTGTGTTATATATAATTTTACTTACTTTTTATTCTGTTTTTGTGAAAAATGTTTTTTATTATAATTTATTTTTGTTAATTATATAAGGTTGATAGTGAATGAAAATAATTTTCAAAGATAATTTATTTGTTTATTTATTATAATTATTTGGAATTTATAAGATGCATTTCTTAAATATTCTTATAACATATATTTATTTCTATTGTTAGGGTTTAAGAACATCCATTGATGCCTTTGACAACTTTGACACTATCGCTCTCGCACAACAACTTGAAAAGCACGAACTTATCGAGTTCCGAAGGATAGCCGCTTATCTCTATAAAAGTAACAATAGGTGGAAACAGTCAGTTGAATTATGCAAGAAAGATCGATTATTCCGGTATGAAAATAAAATTATATTGATCACAGTAATCAGATATTTATGATCTCAAATATGTGTTATAATTATTTAAAAATATTAGTGTAAAAATCCAAGGAAATAATTTTTTATCACAATTATAATATATACATATGGCAAACTTTAATTTTAATACATAAAAGTATAATAACATTAATTTATAATTGTTTAGTGATGCTATGGAATATGCCTCGGAATCTAGAAATGCAGAAATTGCAGAGGAATTGTTAGAATGGTTTTTGGAAAGAGGATCAAAAGACTGTTTTGTCGCTTGTCTCTTCCATTGTTATGATTTGCTTCATCCAGATGTCATTCTGGAACTTGCTTGGAGACACAAAATTTTGCACTTCACAATGCCCTATCTTATCAACGTTATGCGTGAATATATCACTAAGGTATATTTTGATTCGAATGACATATTCTTATAAGATTTAAATTCTCTTTAACTGAAATTAGAATATTAAAATAACATAGTAATAAATAGTGCATTGTTATTTATGTTTTTAATTATTAATTATATTATAATTATAAGACAAATGCAAAATACATTTGGTTGTTAAATATTTAAGATTAAATTCCATAATCTTAAAACTATGAAATGTATATTTATATACATGAAATATATATATATATATATATAATTTGAATATATATTAAATTATAATTAATTATTATTAGGTCGATAAACTTGAAGAAGCAGAAAATCGACGTGCTGAAGAGACTGATCGTCAGGAACATAAACCTATGATTATGCGTAAGTTAAACATTAATTTTAAGCTTTAATTATAAAAAACTTGATCATTTGCAATAAATATTATTACGAATGAATTAATAATGTTTACAGTTTCACAAATTGTAATAACAAATAAAAAATAATATTAAAAATGTATTAATAAAATTTTTATCGTATTTATTGTAATAAACAAAAATGATTGTTTTTTAGCGGAGCCACAATTAATGTTGACCGCTGGTCCGGGAATGATGGCTACAGGATATGCAGCGCAAGGCGTTTATGCTACGGCTCAGGGAGTATATGCGCCAGCCGCGGCTGCTTACCAGGGCTATGGCATGTGAAGCGTTCAACCATCAGCAGCATCTAATTTTCTATAAGGCTTAGGTAGCAGAGGATTACGCCACTAGTTTCTAGACACGATCGAACGCTGATTGATTAAAAACGTTCTATTTAGAAAAAAAAAGAAAAAAAAACCGAAAATACAATACAAAAATAAAAACAGTCGTTCAATCAACAGCAAAAACATTCATCACATACAAGTTATTGACGCTTGAGAATCTTTCTTATGTAAGAATGAGGAATTAAGCGAGAAACCGAATGACACAGGTTAGAAAGAAGAAAGGAAGAATAATAATTGTAGATAATAAGCATGTTAAGGAAAACTGGACAAGAAAAAATAATTGCGTCAAACCTCGGCTCCCCGCCAATCCCTCTCTTCCAATCAGACGAGGGCGCCGGCATCGAAACGACGGTGGCGCTGTCACAACCATCTTTTTTGTTTCCTCAACAAATTTTAGCGCTCATTGATTTGCATTTGCATAAATTGTACATAAATATCAACGATCGTTACGGCATCTATCGCACTGTGAAGTGGCGTTGCGATCGGTGATGGTGCCACCACCTCAACCAATTTTTTAAGTCAAACAACCAATGTTTTTTGTTATAATTTTTTTTCGTTTTCGTCTCTTATTTCCCTTCCACGTTCTCGTGTCTGTTCGTTAGATGAAACGTAATCACTGATGATTCGCGTCGGTCATGTGTCCTTAGACAATTTGTATTCGAGCATTATTGTCGTGATACCATTATTCAGCAACTCGAGTGCATACGATGACAAACGGAAGATGCCCTCGTCATTTATATATACGTTTGTTATATTTTTGCTTGCTATTTAATTATGCACTCGTTTTACTATTATTAATTATTGATTATATTATTCTTATTATTATTATTATTATTATTACTATGAATTATATATTAATCCAATTTTGTGTATTATGAAACTTAGAGTAACGTTGAATATTTAATGAATTGAACGAGACATTTGCCTAAAATCGTTGAGAAAAGATATTCCTGTTAATGTTTAGAGTGAAAAGAAGAAGAAAAAACAAGAAAGAAACAAAAAAAATAATAATACAAATTATGTATGTATATAAGTATATATTATTTCGTGTATAAGAAGCAAACAAAACAGAGCACGAAATTTCTCTGCTGAACAAATTGTACATTCCAATCCAACGGTCGCGACTTGGTCGTCGCGCTGCAATTGGCTCCCTCTAATAAAGATTTGACGAAAATTCAATTGCGTGTGTTAATTAAAAAATCTTCGTTTTTTCTTTTCTTTTCGTCTTTCGTTGGATTCTTTTAGTCCGTTCATTTTTAGATACTGCTGGCATTTACTAGGTTATGAAAATGTACGGAGTTAAATTTTTTATTTAAATTTTTTGTTCATTTACAGTTACGTTGATCGGGAAGGGATGGAGGAAAACGTGTAACATGTGTGTTTTTTCCTTCACATTTGTTAAAGGTTCTATTAGATGTTGGGATTGCTTTATATTGGAATGATTCTTTTAGAATCAATTTTCATTTCCATTCAAATTCTTTTTAATTTTTTATTTTTGTACATTGCTGTTATGTTATATGATATATAAACAATAACTACAAAGTTAATGAATACATCTATGTACAAGTATTTATTTTAACATTGTGAAACCATGTTTACATTCGACTGGATTACTATGCAAACCTCGTCATTTTAAGTTGATTAACTATTAGTTGCTTATATATTACATATCTAGCAACTTTCAAGTATTTTATGCCATAAATTTGCTGAAAATTATGACTTGAGAATACTCATTACATTTCTTGTTATGTTGTCCATCCAATATAATAATCTCAAACATCGATTTAATTTAAAGAATCGCTTATAATATATTAGAAATAGTTCATTATTATTCGTTGGAGTCACTGAATCGATATCTCAAATTTTTTTTTGTAATGTTTACATCAGCACCACAGAATCTCATGAAACACGTGCATGTGCTGCACCAATTTCTTGATGTAGTTCATCTGATACATTTTTTCTTAATTTTTTATCGTTTTAGTAAAAAACAAAATATTAAAAGTTATTAAAGAAAAGTAACACCTTACTAAACATCTTTGTACATTGTACGAAAAAATCATCCCGTTTTTTTTTCTAACTTCGGCTTCAACGATTTAATTGTAAATAGATCAAGGTGTTTAAAAGCAGCGACATAGTTGGGCTCCCTTTTAATATAATTTCGAACAAAAAACAAATATTTGAACTATACATTATGATATCATTATGTTTTAATGTACCAATTTGAATGTATCAATTTGAAAATATCTCAATATGTTAAAGATAATTAGTATTATATAACAAACTATTCTTTTATTTAACTTTAATTGCAATATATTGTAATACACAATTAAAAATATTGCAAACGATTAATAATAAAGTTTATTTTTAGTATGTATAATTATATATGATTAATTAGATTCATAAAGAAAAGTTTAAAAATTTAAGTTCGTTTAAGTTTTTTTTTTAATTTTACTATTTTATATACTAAAATACTAATGTAGAAAAATATATTATATATTTATAAATATTAGTATTATTAATATTTATATAATTATGAATTTTACATTTTTTTAAATATGAATAATATAAATTGTTTTATATTACAAGATTAAAAAACTAGCATTATTATTTAACATATAGAGTTAAAAACTAACTTATTAAATAAAAATAGTAGAATTTAATGTGATCCCAACTCTGATCGCAGATAAATGACTTGTACAGCAATTCCCGAGTGTGTGAATTCTTTTTAATGCAATAATTAAATATAATAAACTTTAGTTTCTTAAACATCGTCTTTTTTAGTTCTTTTGTTTTTAATGTGCGTTTCTACTTCTTGTTAAACATTGAACGATTGCTATATGGTGTTTACATTTGAATATTTTGAGGGAAAATGCGAACGGGCGTTAAAAACAAAAAATCTATCTACTTTATTTATAATAACGCTTTGTATGGATTATTTTGGTTAAACGACATAATATGGAATATATAAATAAGAATTGTATGAGTGTCAGGAGAAACAGAGACAACAAGTACATCAAATAGGCAAAATAAGAAACGAATGGTAAATGACATTAAAAGAAAAAAGATATATATATATATATAAATATATATATATACACACATATGAGATGTCCTGTTCGATACATCTAGGATGAGAATAACTATCTCGTTCGTTTGCAAGTTTTTTGTCTATTGTTTTAACTTTTCCTTTTTTCGAGTTATAACAATAGTTATCTCAAAAATGATACATTGAATGGGACTAATATTATACATATGATTATATATATTAATAATTGAATTGAGTATTGAATAAAATGCACAGTAAAGTGATTTGAGGATTTTGATTTCCAAATTTCATTCTTTTATTTAATATCCAATTTCCTTAAACAATAAATCCTTTGAATTATTTTTCTCAAATTATCATAAAACTACAATGAGATTTAATTTTAAAGTCATATATTAGTTCAAAAAATAATTAAATGTGTATTTATATTTAAATACATAAATCATTATTTGTAAAACTTCAATATTATTTTTGTTTTTATTAAACACAAATTAATAAATATTTAAACAATGTAACAGTTTTATTAAAAAATTACAAAAAACTATTTTTTAACAATTTGTACATCGTGATAGTAATTTTAATTACTATTAATAAAAAATGGATATTTATTTTCCATTAATTTCACACTTTTCCATTTGTTCACTTAATATTTCAACATTTTCATTCCAAAACTTGTCACCAATTATGTCAACATCTAAAGTTGCAACTGAATATTGACAATTAGTTAGATCGGACTTTTTTTGCTTTAATAGCGTTGTACCTTTTCTAAAGATTTGTGGTTCATTATCGTAATCAATACATAATCTGTTGCATAGAATATCTTTTTTTTCATAGGATACTGTGCCCTTTAACTCCTCTTGAGCCTAAAAATGAATATTCACTATATAATTTGTTCAAATTTTCTACTAGTATATTAACATAAATAATAAATGTTTACCTGAGCTGGTGTCATATTTTCCTTTTTAATTAAATTCCAGAAACATGTATTATATAGATTGTTAATATGTACATCTGCTTGTCTCCAGGAAAGATAATTTCTCATATCTTGATCACTTGGATATAAAACTATCCTTGCATCAAATGTTGGCAAATACATCAAATTTTTATTTTTAAAATACTGATTCCACAAAGAAACATAAGACATAGAAAATATAGAATTGACAGTTGTGGTTAGTCTGAAAACTGTAATAATGAATTATAATTAAAATGATCAATATTTGAAATAATTTTAATCCATTAAAATTACTTAAATATTTTATTGATTATACATTTTAATATCGACAAACATTAATTACAAATTAAAAAGAGAAGATAATTAATGATAATAATAGTTATAATAATAATAATAACAATACTGAATTATATAAAATGCATTAAAGAAAAACTAATTCATTATAATTAATTTACCATCATATGTTTTACAAAATGTTTTACAAAAAACAAGTAACTATTTCTATAATAGATCACATTATTTACATTTGATATACATTAAGGAAAAATCAAGGCTACAAAAATTCGGTTTTATAGTGAAAATGATAGTAGTTGGTTACTATCCAAAATTGTCTCGTCACAAAATTACGAAATCATATTGTTGCAGAATGAGCGTAGAGATAAATTATTAAAATTAGTTAATCCTAACAATAATTGTGTGAAATTTAAGTATAAATAAATGACATTAAATTTTAAATAAAGCACTTTTAATAAACTCCTTAATTTGTAAAAAGATTTTGTTTGTAAGTTAACAAATAATTTTACCTTTTCGATTGTAAAGATTACTATCCTTTTTAAAAATGAAAGAATATTCATCACTTTGTCCATAAGCAATAACAATATCTTCTATTTGTTCCATAACAGAGATAGCTGCATGGTTCATCAATTGCAGTGCATTTAAATCATTTGGTTTTTGAAATTCATGTAAATCAGAAAATTTAGAAAAATTTTTGCCATCTATCCTAACAACAATCCAACAGTTTGGTAAACATTCCTCTTCTCTTTCATATTTTTGAGCTAAACTTCCTCCAAATTTTGAATCTCCATCTCGTATTCTTACTTGGTCTTTTAAGTTTTCTTCATTGTCATTAATTTTCGATTTAGGATTTAGTATACGAGGATTTTCTTTCCAAAATTTTGAGATACTAATATTAACATTTAATGGAACTATACCACACCTTAATTTATTATTATTTAATATGGTTTTACGAATTAATGTTGTTCCTTTTTTAAAAATGTCTGGCTCATTATTATAATTAATACCATTTTCAAAAAGAAATTCATTTTTATCAGAAACAGTGCTTGCTTTTAGGAAGGCTTTTGTCTGGAATAAATATGAATATGAAGATTAAATATCTTTTTATATATTATTAAAATTAAAATGTATGTAACAAAACGTATAAATTATATTGCTTAAAGAGTCATCAAAAATAACCCAACATATCTAAAACAATAGTTCATCATTTCAATAATATTATTTATAAAATAAAGAATAATACTATAATTCTAACATTAATAACTGTACAAAATTTAAAATGGTTTCTAAATAGTATATTCATTGAATTTATAATTAATAGTTATTTATTGCATATATAATATAAAAAATATACCTCTTCTGTTGTTTTATTCATATTTTTTACTAAATACCAAAAACAAGTATTATACAGGTTATTTGTATGAATAACTGCTTGTCTCCATGAAAAATAGTTTTTTAATTCTTGATCATCAGGATATATCAATAATTTTGCATCAAAATCCGGCAAGTAATATTGTTTTTTGTCCTTAAAGTATTCTTTCCAATAAAATGAATATGACGTTGTGAATGCTGAATTGACATAGGTCACCAATTTGAATTCTAAAATAATAAAAATTATTTAATAAGTTAGTACAATAAAAAGAATAATTCCTATCATAATTTATTTATTATTATTATTATTATTATTATAAGTTAGAGCCTCAAGGAAACCCTGTATAGCCGACTTTAATATTTATACTAAATAGATCTAGCTTTCAAATATAGAAAAATTATAATATTTAAAGTATTATTAAATTAAATTTAGATAAAAACTTTTCTACTGAATTTAAACATTTTTGTATAAGAATTTATAATTAATAAAAATGTATCATTCTAGTACAGCTAAAATATTCAAAAACAGATTTCATATAAATGTTTCTATGAATAATAGTACAAATACAGCTCATTTTTAGAGTCATCAATCTTGATTAATGAAGAATTTACAAATATTATTTTGCATTAAATTAAATATTGTTTTGGCAAAAAAGTAAAGAGTATAACTGTAATTTGTGTCAAAGACACAATATAAACATATATAATGTTTTACCCTAAAACATGTAAATTTAAAATATATGATACAAAACATACATCAACATTTAATACTAGTGAGATAGAAGTATATCTATCATTTTTATTCTGATAATGTAAAGAGAGATAACAACATAAACAATACTCGGATTGAACAATTATATTATATCATTAAAGCTTTAATTAACAAGTATAACATAAGTGTAATGGTAACAAAAGAAGATTCTCTTATAAAATATAAATTGTAAAAAGTTTATTTTACCATTTATTACATGTTGAACGTATCACTAACGACGTAAATACAAACAGTACCTTCAAATTAAAACGCATCTATAACATACACTTATGGCACGTTCTTTAGTATTTTTTGATAATAAAGGTCGCATTTATCTAAATTGAATTTTTTGTTCTTTGATTATTAGGTGCAATAGAGAATACATTAGTTTTTATGTAATAGAAAAAGATAGAAAAGAAAGCGACAAAAGTGTTCGCGATTGACAAAAATTGATAAAATCACCTCACCCCTCCGACAGTAAAGATTTACATCTTTTTTGAACACAAAAGAATATTCTTCATTGTGACCATAAGCGAAAACAATTTCTTTAATTTGTTCCATAACTGAAGTGGCGGCGCAGTTCATCAGCCGATGCGCGTTCACATCATTCGGCTTTTCAAAATCATGCGACTCTGAGAATGCCGAGAAATTGTTAAAATTAATGCGCACAACGATCCAACACTTTGGAAGGCATTCTAATTCCCTTTCGTAATTTCGCACGTATTCGAATTTGGTCTGCGCCATTCTGGACGTAAGAAACAAGAATCGTTTCACCGCGTGGTGAAAATAAGTCCATGAGACTTTCGTCAGCATATTTTGACGTATGGATCAGGTTCAGACGCCCAGATGGCGCTGTTTGTCAGCATTACAAAGTAAAACGAGAGGACACTATAGACAGTAAGAGACAGTCGATTCACAATTTCACAGTGCAGTATGCACTTAGAACTTAGAACGACATACGAAGAGAAATTTAGGAAAGTATGTTGATCGTCCTAAACTTTTCAATACATATAGTTATTGAAACTATATTTTATAAATTGGGAAAGATAATGTTTGTATATAATAAATGCAGACAAGTTACGTATCAAATAAATAAATCTGATTTTCGACACTTTTAGCAGTTCACTTCACGTAATAAATTTATTATTTTAAATGTTTATATATATACACATGTGCTTACTTTAATGACATTTAAATTTAAAAAACAAATACAATGTATCAGAAGTTTCCAACATTTATGTTCACGCGAAAAAGTAAACAAACATAAATAATATGATTCTTTAATAGGAAAGGCGGGTTTTTTCTGGATTGATTTGCCTAAAATTACTACCAGAAAATCTATTTTGATGTGTTGCAATGTTGAAAACTTATGATACATATTTTTTAGGGATAATTTTATATATTTGCTGTAAAAATGTCATTTTTGTATAATTTATTTAAAACTCCAATGGAAATAACTTTTTTTTTTAAGTTTATAGTATTATTCTGGATCTGTTTACGTTTTCGCGTGAAAATAAATATTGGAAACATCCGATACATAAAATACATACATTATTCTAATAAAAATGAAACTTTTATTTCAATAAATTGTAATAAATATATAAGTAATAAGGTTTGAAAATGTATCAAATATAAAAGTTTATTTTGCATTTACTAATAACGCTTTCTCGCCAAACTTCGTGGAAAAAATTAGCATTGTTGTATTTCTTTCCTTTTATGATAATTGTAGGATAAATAATGAGAAAATTTACACTTACCGTCAAATAAGATAATACGATCGAAATTCAAGACTGCCAACTTGTAAAAATAAGGAATTAGCGTTTGAAAAATCACAAAATCTATATATAAAAAGTATAAGTATCCTATGTGAATTTGATTGAAAGTAATAATTAATTCACATAAATCCAACATAAATATGAATTCAGTTACTTTTTCAAAGTTTGTAACTTATTTTTTCATATACTTTAATTCATATCAAAGTATTTATTTTGATACAACTAATTTGAACTTGATAGAAATAATTTTCAAGTAAATAAATTGTTAACTAATATAATACAATTCAATAAAATTTATCTAATTCCATTAAGCAAAGTAATTAATTATACATATTAATAAACCTTGATATTTTAACTACGAGATTATTTTGTCATGTTTAAACCGGATTAGGAGTAGTCACTCGTTAATAAAATGTAGTTTGTTTAGTCGACGTATTATGGGAAATAATTTACATAAATGTATAGCAGGCTAAAAATAAATTTATGTATTTATTTGTTTATTTTGCACATTTATAAATTATTGCCAATTTAACGTAAAAGGACTAAATATTCAAGTTAAAATGCATTGATAGAAAAAGGACTGGTAAGGTTTCTATAATAGCATATGATATTAAATCATATTGAACACTGAAAAAAATAATATTACAAATTTTACCAAACTAGATAATGAAAGGAGGAAAAGTGAGCAAAAATGAAAATAAACATTAGACAATATCATGATAT
>JABFQC010000169.1:0-34242 GCA_022817085.1 Psilanteris sp. ZL-2020
TAATAAATACCAACATAATAAACATCAAATAATGAAAATGAAAAGATACTGAGGTTGTTGGAAAATCATTCGTTATAACTTTTAATTATCACTTCGTAGCTGGAGCTATCGTATCCCTAGTAGAAATATAAATCGAGCAGAAATATAGCCCCAATTTGGCAGTTTTGTTACTATATAGAGAACTTCTCAGGAAACCCAATCAGGACCAATAGGTGGATGAAACCAAATCATAAATTTTATTTATTAAATAAACAAAACGGGAACATATTTCATACACTGAGAAAAAAAATGTTTAACAATTTACTACATAATATATCAAAACTGGACGATACGTGAAAATACAAAAAAAATTACTACATAATTTCGTAATTGTTTTGTGTTTTCACGTATCGTCCACTTTTGGTATAATATATAGTAAATTGTTAAATATTTGTTTTTTCAGTGTATTTGTATATATATACGTTTGTATATATAAGTATCTAAACCTAATATATATTCTGAAATTAAGTTTTTAAGTTTTTTGTCGAGCGGTCACCCATCCATGTAACGGCCATCAAAATCGTTGCAAGTCCTCTTCGATGCGCGTACGTCGCTGCTGCCCTACTACACGCTTGATCTACCACAAACTGTATTTTCATAAATTTAATATAACCCGACCACATGTGGTTTGCCATTTTACAAACCGATATTTTGAATTTTATATATTATTCAATTTTAGCATATGTCATGAGATTTGGAGTTGTGACTCATCCATAAAAGTATACCTTATTGGTTAATATTTAAATTTTATTTTGGTTATTTGTACAATTCATCATAAATACTACTGTTTCTCAGAATTTTTAAAAATTGTTTTTTCGTTATAATAACGTTAGAAACTTCAGCCACATCTAATTTACAAGTAAATAATCTTCCTAGTTGCTTAAAATATATGATTTCTTTTAGATATGAATTAAGAAATTTATTCATTTACCCACACGGACAAAAATTTAAATTAAATATTATTAAATTATATTGAAATATAATTAAATATATTACAAAATATAAATTTTATATATATCAATTTATAAAATCGTTTACATAAAAAATATATTCGTAAAATATATTTTTCATATTTTAGAAAATTGAAATAAAATTTAAACAATGATTTAATGCATTTCATGTATTGTATAAGTTTGGAAATTTTGATATCGATTTATAATCAGAATTATTCTTATGATATTATTGCTATATTAAATTTCAATAGATTTGCTACACTTATAGAAAATACATTTACGTGGATGTGCTTCCTGGAATGGGCCTTATGCATTACAGTAATGTGCATAATTGTTGGTATATTTATACAGGTACGAAATATATACTAACACTTTTTTGAAATCGTTAAATGAGCTTATTATTAATCATAATCCTACCTATTTCAGGAACAAAAAGGCCTTCTTTTGTATATTAACAATGTAATATCAATTATGTCAATTTTATTTTTATTTTATCTCTTATGTTACACAGGTGAAATGATAAATCAGAAAGTAAGTATATATATTAATTTAAGAAATGATGAATAAAATCAATTGAAAATAATACATCATCCTATTAAATTGAAATTCCCTTAATTATTACTTGCTCACTTTAAAATTCCCTCCGTTTTCATAGTCCTATTAAGAATTATCACATCCGATACATCTATAAGAAAGAAGAGGAAACATTTAACAACTCTGTTACTCAAAACAATAATTAAAAAACTAGCTTTCCTATGCAAAATTTAAACTTATGAATGTAAATATTACCCTACAAATATGTTAATAAAACTCCAAACATAAAATAAAATTTTATAATAAATAGAAAGAAGATGAAAATGAACTATAATATCCTAACTCAAAACTTATGAAAATTCAAGTCGATTTAAGATTAAAGGTTTTAATTTTTGTTTAATAACTTATACTTTTTAATTTAACATAATTGTCAAATTTAGACAATTGTATTTACCGTTGATACATTCATTGTTTCACTTTTTATTGTATTCTCGCGTTAAATCTGCACAAATTGCATAACATAAATATTATGTTATATTATTATGATATATTACATAATCCATATATTCAAATCTAACAATTAATATATTATTTTCTATATAAATATAAAGAACGAACATTTAGTAGATGCTACATATTCCAGTATTTGGTATGACATACCTAAACTATATGTTAATACGCTGAATATGACAAATAGTATTTGCAGATATCCAAATCGTCTAACCGCAGGCAAAATAATTATATTATCAATGCAATCTTATACTAATGTGAGTAACATTTTTTATTTTGTTTATTTTAATTATATGTGACTTAGAATTAAGAGTACTTTTTTATCAACTCGAACTTCAATATATTCTAAAAAATTTTAATTCCGTAATGGAAACCGTATTAAAAAATACTTATAAAAACTAATAGTTCTAAATAGAACTTATGGTATTTCCAGATACGATTTTAAAAGTATTAATAGAAAGTAGTATATTTATCAATAGGAAATAAACAAACTAATGTATTCATACAATTTCCTTGGACAAAAGTTAAGTTAAAGTTAATAGGTAGAAACATATCTTCATGTTGTAAGAGCATGGCAATTAATTGCCAGAACCGGCTTATTGATTCTATTGAATGGATCGTTTGTTGGTCACTTTATGCAAACGCGAAATCCGTAATTCCATAAGTCTTGTTTATTGAATACAATAAATAACAGTTAAACAAGTTTTAATAATTAAAGTGTTATAATACAACACATGAAGTTATTAAAGTTTTTATATCTGAAGGATAGTATATCTTATTAATATTAACTTTTTTAGGTTAATTTTGTATCTTTTATGCAATTTTAACCCTCACATAAAATTATATAAACATAATAGTCAATCATAACTCTGCATATAAACTATGTGATATCACTTAAAGAGCCAATTAATAAAGAAAGCAAATACTCCTAATAACAAAAAATTAATTTCAGTATGGAAAACATTTAATCGTATATATAATTATATATGAAAATATGTGATAAAAGTTCATGAACCAATTTTATATTTCTAAACAATAAAACCCAAACCAAAAACTTAATAAAACTTAAAACATATTGTATATTATATACAAATTCAAAAATATATTAATCAGCATATCATAACTACTTATTGTTGTTGTAGTATATATATATAACTAAAACATACACAATCATAATAAAAATTCAGAAGTTATGGAAAAAAATAAAAACTTAAAACAAAAATCCATTTAAAAAATAATGAAAATTCAAAATTAAAACTCAAAACTTAAATTCGAAGCCAAACCAATGCATAAAAATCTTGGCGACCCGCCCTTTTTCAAAAGACATTGTTCCTGAATGCGAGTGAAATATTTTTGGTTAGAACTATAGTAGTGATCACTTTCCCATGATTATTTCATTCATTAATAAAAGTTCTACATATGTAAATATAAGAGGAAAATTTAACGTTAAAAAAGTTAATTAGGACCTGTTCGTAGAGAATTGTAATAATTTTACTAATACTTATCAAATCGAAAAACAAGTAAACATGATTGATTATGAGAATATATAGTCGGAGTAACAATTACTATTAAAAAACAATTAAAGAACAAAAAATAAAATAAAAGCTTATAGAGAATTTTTAGAAAACTCTACTATAAATAACCATAATAACTAGATAAACATATAATAAAAGAAACTAATAAAAATTAAAACAAATCAAATTTAATAAATATGAGGAATTTTGTTCTCTCAATAGAAATTTATCTAATAGGAGAAATATCTCAAGAGTTTGGAAGTCATTTATTTAAATTTAAAATTTTTAAAAATACACTGAGAAAACTCTGGAACTAATTTAGCATTAAATGTCGTGCTTTAATAGCATGGTTTCAAACGACTAAATATAACCACGAAATTCATGTTAAATTTCTATAAATCTATACATTTTTTTTCACTATATTAGTCATTCCAAAAGAGGATGATTAACATGCTAAGAAAGGTAATGAACTATGCTCTAAAAGCATGTCTTACGTATAGTTATTCCATGGCATGTGACCATGCTTTAACTTCATAGGTATCACGCTATCGCGCGGGAAAAGCGTATGAAACAAATTGTGTTTCACAAACATAATGAATGACAGCTGAAGTCCGTGAACAGGTTTTTAAATACTATTAATCAATTGAATAACATAAGAAGTATTAAAAATAATTAACAAGTAAGGGTTATATTAAAAATATTAATAATATTTAATAATATTTAGTGCTACTCACTAAATTTAATTGTACACTGAGAAAATTTTACTGTTGGATTAACAGACTAGACTGTTCCGCCAACAGTCTTGGACTGTAAAAATGTACAGTTCTGGACTGTACAGTTGATACTATTATAATTCTGACATTTTAAGGTTATGAATTAATTTTCATATGTGTTATTTTATTTTACTTATTAATATTATTCTTAAAAAATGGCGAATTAATCATTTGACATGTTGTAGCAATAGTTCAGACTTATTTTGTTTTATTTTTAAAGACCTATTACTTTTGTTCAGACATCTATTTTTTTACAGTCCAGACTGTACAGTGCGGACTGTTAAAGCAACAGTCCATTTTTCTCAGTGTAATGGTTAGAAAACTAAGACTAATTATATTTGTAACCGATTAATGTATATCCCAAGAATAATGCGACTAATGCTACCTACATTTGCAAATGAGGGATTTGGCAATTAAAGCTAGTGGTTAAAAATAGTACCGATTCTTTATTAACCACGTCTGGATTATGGAATAAAAATAATATCCTTACCTTTGGTCACAGTGGTTATATTGCTTCAGTGGGTGGTTTTTTTGATTTCTTTTTTTATTTAGGATTTTGTACGCAACGCACTACAAATAAATGTTATTTTCTGTTTCAGGAGGTTGGCAGCATAATTGGAAAGAAAGGTGAAATCATCAACAGGTTCCGCGAAGAGGTGATTACATTTTCTATTTGGCTCTAAAAATACCCCACTCGAGTGTTCGTGAAACGTATCTCATAATAGGAAGAATATTAGATTAGCTAATTTCGCTGCCGAATGCGAATGACGCAAGTTGTGATATTATTTTTGATTATTGATCAAATTTTCATCACAAAATGCAATATTTTCTGGCACCGCTTCGCAACTTTAGCAACACTTAAATTGCTTCTTGTCAAACAATCCGGCGACTTTGAGATAACATTTATGCACCCGACATTCCCATGCAATTTTCGCGTTAACAGTTTTCGAAATAATACTGCTTTGTGCGAGTAACAATTTGCTGACTAAGAAGAAGGAGGTGTAAATATTAAACGGAACGTATTATTTTATAAAACTGCATGTAACGTACACCAATTAACGCGCGGGATATATATAGGCCGGTCAATTTGACTGAATATTCCAGCAGCATATTATTCATAAGATATCCGAGTCCAAATAAAATACGGCAAAAGCGAACAGCTGTTAACTCGGATGGATGTATGAAATCAAATAAGTAACAAGTTTGGGCTTAATCCATCTTTTTTTGCAAAGGACAATTTAATATAATTAAAGTCAAACAGAAATTTAGAGAAATAAGCAAACACTGCGGTTGCGCATGGATGACTGATAGTTTATTTACATTAGAGGGGAATGCAAGACGCGAAACAAAATCAAAATTTATTATGCCATTTCCGACTCCGCTCCATTCATATGGTTATTTGTTTTTTCCCTCTTTTTTTTTCTTTCTTTCTTTCTTTCTCCGTTTATATGTCACTTCACGAAAACTTTACACATAAATGTTGCATAAAATGAAAGAATGAGCATAGCAACTCCTCGTTAAATAACGCGCTCAGATAAGGGTGTTTATTTATCTTGCATTTTCAAAAGATCCAGCCCTCTCGGCCGTAAAATTTCAGAATTTAAACCTCACCAGTTTCTGTTAATTAAACAGCTTGTTAATTTGCGTTTAAGACTTTTTTAAATCCTCGTTTAGTTCACTGGCCGGCAACGTGAAACGCGTCATCAAGTTCAACAAAAATTGCGCCGTCCACTGGGATTGAATAAAGGATAACCATTATTTATCCAGCGTAACCCCAAAGCGCTTGGTCAATGTGAAACTTCATATATAACCCTCGCCTAGACAAATATCCAATCACAACACTAACAGTCACCTCAATTCCTGGTTCCTTCTAGAAAACGCTTTTATTTAAACGCCTAGATTCATTCGCTTGGTAATAAAACGTGTTCGTCTAATCAGCATGCAGAAGCTATTCCTAACCCAGCTAGATCAGACACCTCGACTGCTTCATCCAAACAATAACATCCAGAATTCCACCCAGATTGAATTAGTGAAAACGACCGCTAAAGTATCTGCCATACTTTCGTTGCATGAAATAAAACGACCGGCATAAAAAGGAAGGAAGAAAAAAGGGGAAAAACAAGTAACACACGGGAATAACGTTGCCCAGGAATTGGAGCTTTTTCAGCGGTGTAAAACAATGTACGCGCGCGCTGCCGAATTTAGGAGATACAAAGACCATAAATTCTTGTCAGCGCCAACTCAAATGGAAACGTCGACGAACAATGGTCTGCAACGCGTGGCCGGATCGTCGGCCATCCATCGGTCCGAAATAACCCGTAATCATAATTATTGAACGACCCGCGGCTGTCCCCGTCGTCCCCGCTGGCGGTGCACTTTGGTGACGTCATAAATAGATTTGTTTGCCGGCCGTTTTTCATAAAGCTTTGCTCAAACGCGACGCTCGGGATCACGCGACACACGAGCAAAGACCGCGCCGCTCTCGCGTTCGACGCTATTTATACAATCGACAAAACTCCAACATTACTGCACTACCTGGCCTTGGTCCACGCTTCTTCCGATCCTGAGAATAGTATCTGAGTTGGACGGAGAAGTGCATTGTATAAATAATTATAGCGACACGATTCCATAATTGATTGGTTCGCTGTCCCAAACCCTCTCGCACATCTCGCTTGTCTGACCCTCTTAAACACGTTGCTTTATTTATTGACTCTCTATTGGCAAACGGGCAGACGTTGCTTGCGCTTTGGTCTTTGGCAGTTCGCGAGCGGCGACGCTTTTTACGCCACGAGGGCGCAAAGTGCGCCGTTTAAGCACGACCGACTATTGGTATGCGAAGCAGCTCGCGCGCCTGCGGCGAAACCCGTGGACGCGGACGGACGAATACCGCTGAAGCGGAGCCTTACGAAGTGTTCCCGAGTCGAAATTCATACTCCAATGTACACCTCGAAACGTCTACAATTTCCCGTTTAGGGTCAAATGGATTCAAAATAGGTTCTATCAAAAGGCACTATAAAATTAAAAAAAGTACGAAAAATAAAAGAAAAATATATTTTTGAATAATAAAACTTTATATTTCTTGCTAAGATATGCGAATTTCTACTGTTAAATTTTTTAACAAATAGTTTTAGCATATTTGAATTAATTAATAATCTTAATATAGTAAATCCATAATAAATAAAATAATGGAGGCTGTAAAGTTTGAAAGGAGGGTTAAAATTGTAATATCAAATCTAGAACCTATTTTCAATCTCTTTAACCTAAACGGGAAATTTTAGACGTTTCGAGGTTTAAATTAGAATCTACATTTCCATTTACCTTTAACAATTTTGAAGCTAAATTTTGAGGGTGAAAATAGTGTTAAATTTCGACTAAGGTTGCTTTCTGCACGGAACGAGTAGCCATTTTTAGATGTCAAACGAACAGCAAAGTGTGAGCTCGCGACTGGTGTGAATGGTATTGGATGAGTTTGTCGGTGCACTGAGAAAAATAATCCTTACCAAACTAGATAATGAACGTAGGATCAATACAAAGTACTAAATAAGTGTTAAACGACGTGACTGATTTTGCAAATAGTTTGGTACACGGAGAAAAAAAATTAGTTTTGTCAAAGTTTACTATACTTTATGGCAAAGCAATCACAAATGCATATTTTTCTGAATTTAATAGAGTTTTTAAACAAAAATATTGTAACTTGATAAATTTTAATACGCCGAGGAAAAAGTGTATGGAAAAATGTCCTTTAATTTATTTTACTATACTTATGATATTGCAGTCATAAAGAGAATTTTTGTACAAAATTACGGTGCCACCTGTGTGCAGTTATTGGAATTAGCAGAATCACCAAATAATTTAATCAATAATAATTGATTAACCTTCATAAATGTGCCTCTTGATATCTATTGATAATAAAATAATAATTTTCAATTAGCAGAATGTTTACCGTAAAGTATGGTAAAATTAATCAAGGGCATATTAATTTTGTTTAGAAATTCTAAGAAATTACAAAAACCAACGTCTCTGTGACTGCGTTGTCATACGTTTAGTAAATTTTTACCATATTTTTCTCCTGTATGGTTTTTTTCTCTGTGTACTTTTTACATTTGTGTACACTTGACCTACTATTATTATCTACATTGAGGAAAATAAACTGATTAAAAATTACTGTTTATAATACTAATTTTGGACCATATGAGACAAACCATCAATTTTTACGGATTTTATTACAAAAATAAAAAAGATGAAATTTTCGACAAAATAACAGATAATTTCTATCACGTGTCATGATAGCAACAGATTGTGGTTTTTTATTAGGAAAAAAAATTAAGTTACTTACACAGATAATAAGTGAATTATCTAATATATTATTGTTAAAATCAATAAATTATGACGGTTTGTCTCTTATGGTATTATATGCAGTAATTTTTTACGCTTGAATCTTCTTCCTGTTAGTTGGAAAAATTTGTATCATTATTTTTTTCAGTGTTAAATATTGTGTACGCTGATTGGTTAATATAGATTTTCATATTTTATATAGAAAAGTTTATAAATAGTATTGTTTCTTTAACAATAATAGAAATGTATTGATAAAATGTATTTGATATATTTTATTAAATTGTTCATACTGTAACTTTTTTATATTTAGTATAAAATACGTCAGTATGTCGTTATTGTATTTTCAGATTATATATTATATATTATATTTGCTAATTTTCAGACTTAATTTTTATATGCTGCTATATTTTCAATTTATTACAATAGGTGGCAAGGTATTATCGTGTTTTTAACAGTATGTTGGTGATAGATACATATATATAGAACATATGACCAAAATATGCGTTTTTCTATTAATATATTGGAAATGTATTTGCCAATACATGCATTGTTTTTGAGGGCTGTTACAATATAATTTTCTCAGTGTAGCATAAATTAAAAATCCTTAAGAACGCTTGGTTTAAATAAAATATTTTGTGTCTGAAAATAAACACTTCACGTTTAACAATACTTGTGCAATGTACAAAAAAAAATAAATTGAAAAAGTATGATCTAAATATAGTAAAAATGTCATAGCAAGTGCTTTCAAATTCAAAAATAAAAAAAAACAACAAAATTCAATTAAATTCGTATGCTCCATTTAACAATATTATATATTAATGTTTATCAGACTTTAAATATTACGTTATTTTTATTATTGAACCAAGTTTTTAATAAAATTTATTTAGTGATTCGTCAAAAGACAAGGTGTATTTTGATGTTGCAAATTTGATTATTGGTCCTTTGTTGAGTTTCTTTTCAATCAACCGCGTCGTTATTGATGTTTGACGAAAATTAAATATATTAATTTCCTGAAATAACGGTCGCATTTGCTATACTTTTTAACAATTTCAAACATTCAGGTCTATTGACATTATAATGCCAATATGCATCTTTGCCTACAACTGGTTTGAGCACACAACCACTGCGGACAGCGTTTTACAAATAGCAGTGAATGCAAAATTACATATGTGCATTGTAAATAAATTTGAATTTAAAATCACATACGTAATTTATAATTGAGAAAGTATATATATACAACTTTCAAATGACTTTTCTTTGATCGAAATTTTTGCTTTAAGTACTTCACAAAGCGCGCGTCTAAAAGGATTTTGTGCTCAAACAACATCGCGCGCATTCGCTCAAAAATGAATAAAATTGAATTGTGGCACTCGATGCAACAGCGCGAGATAAACTTAGTTTCTCGCAGATAAAAAGTATCCATTTATTTAATTGAAAACAATTTCAGATAACATTGAGTGGCGAGACGGACATTTTTTGCTATGAATTTGATTTCATGAAAAAAAGGATACTGCGTGACACGGTCACCAAGGACCACTTCGTTCAGCTGCAAAATAAAGCGCAACTTTTTTGCTTCAAAATTACCGGACATTAAATTCGCCTTCCGTCCGCACCCTTTGCAACTCAATTCGCGCAATTATATCAGTTTGTTGCATTTAATTCGAGCACATTTTTTGTCGCCAACGGTGCAAACTAAAGTAAATTTGCTTTAACGAATCGTCGTTTTCATTTTTTTGATTAAATTAATTGAATTGACCCCGATTTGCGTATTAGCCCGAGTTCGTTCACCTGGCATTAGCATAAAAGTGGTTATTTATTTTGTATTCTTTTTTTGTTCAATAAATTCGACAAAAATTCCTTTCTTTGACAATTATTCGTGTCATAAAAAGAGTTCCCGCCACAAGCCCATTACACAATATTCAACGCGTGCATATACTGCTATGTTCAATTCAATTTCGTGTGGAACAAGCTTTAATTGAATAACTGCGTTTCATGTACACGCTGACACCTTAGAATTCATAATTTGAGTTATAAATGTGCTCGGTTCGTAAAGACTTTGTTCGCTTTATTCTAGTTGGTATAATTCTTTTTGTTTTGTCACTGATATGAATGATCCGAAATCGTGTGTATTAGGGAGATATAGTTTTAAGTGCAATATTCCACTTGGTATAACAGCGTCTGGATTTGCTATTGCGTTATGTGAAAAGGAAACGAAATTGGAGCAATACAGTATTTCCAATATTTTCTATTGTTATTGTTCAGCGATTCCTTTTTGCCCAGGGAAATGAACGCGAAATCATATTCTATTCTGGCCAATGGAATTCCATAATTTCACTCTCGGCTCAATTTAAAGATGCTGAATATGTATGGCAGACTGTATTTTGCAAAAGTGTTTTGGTTTTGACGCAATATTCGTCTGTGTTTTGTGAAATTTATGCTCCGTGTATAAAATCGACGGCCCCTTTCGTACACAATTCGGATTTACTTTTGTCGTCGATAATGTCGTCTGAAAAAATTGATTGCGAATTATCTTGGCACTGCCATTGACAACTTTTGCTCTTGTTTTATGCATTTAAGATTTATGAAAAATGTAATACCCCGTTACAGAGTATGCATTTAAAAGTCAAACTAGAATAGATGGAGGAAGAAGTTTATAGTTCAGAATTAGCATAAAACGGTGTTTTAAGTATCAAATATTGTTTATACACGTCTAAACTAGGACTTTTCCATTTTGTTGTTGTTTTAATTTATGACTCGAACAAATGAAGGATGAATTTTGCTGACGTAGTATATGTATGGTAAATAGTATTTCGTAGAAAACGTTTGGTCGAATTTTACATTCTTTTTAATGTAAAATTCAGATATTACAAACTTGTTTCTCCTACGTCATAATAAATATGTAACATAATAAAAAGTATCCGAACCGGTGTAATAAATTAAATAATATGAGAATGAGGCTCCTATAAGAAACTTTTTAAATGAATTATAGTTGAATCATTGTTTTACAACCAGACGGAAATTGATGAATATTATTCAAATTATTATAAATAATGCAACACAAAATCAAATTTGATTTAATTTTTGTCAACGTCTTTGCTCTGTGATTATTTGTTTAAAACACTGCCGAGAGCGATAATTCAATACTCAATTCTTTATTTCTAGATTAGACATTCTAACGTACATATAACTTTGATGAAATTGTTACATTGTTTCAAAACTTGAAATGTATTTTGTTAAAAAAAACGTACTAAATGGTTCGATTTGCATTTACAGTCTGGTGCGAAGATTACCATATCGGATGGTTCTTGTCCTGAGCGAATAGTAACAGTAACCGGCCCGACAAACTCCATCTTCAAAGCGTTCACATTAATATGCAAGAAATTCGAAGAGTGGTGCTCGCAGTTCCACGAAATCCAAGGAGGTGGCGGCGGAGGTGTTCCAAGACCTCCGATCACCCTGCGACTCATCGTGCCTGCTTCACAATGTGGATCACTCATCGGCAAAGGCGGTTCGAAGATTAAGGAAATAAGGGAGGTGACTGGTGCGTCCATCCAGGTGGCGTCAGAAATGCTGCCCAACTCGACAGAGCGGACGGTCACCATCTCTGGCACCAGCGAAGCTATTACACAGTGCATATATCACATATGCTGTGTCATGCTAGAGGTACGTCATCCAACGCAACGACGCCAATTACTAAGCCAAAACTAATAATCCTTTAATAATCTCTTTAATTTGCACCAGCAATAGCATTACGTTTCTGACTGGCGCAGGCTTATCAAAGAAACTCAACTCTCTCTCTCTCGTTTTATCATCAATCCAAAAACGTGACCGAAACGTCAATACCAAACATTCTACTACTGGATGCAATAAAAACATGTTCAGTTATGCTACTCACAGTACTAGTTGGTTTGAATTGAAATTTGTTCAGATACAAACACGAAGTTGATGAAGTTAAACATTTAATGGACGTTCTGGTTGGAGACAAATGTTGCATTATAAAGTAACTTATTTTTGACACTCTGAATATATCTTAATGGGTGTTTTGAAATTTACTGGTTCAATGAAGCATAAGTATGTCGATTTTGGCCGTATTTAAGCAAAATTGCTTCAGTAATACAGTACTTTTCGGAACATTTGTTAAGTACGATTTCAATACCAGATGTGCTATTTTATAATGTAAACTATTTTCTGTCTGTACAAGTTAACTTGGTTTATCCGATTGGGGTCTCCTATGTTTCTAGGCAAATTCCCGGATGATCAGCGTCTAACGTGGCTCTCAAATGAGATTATTGTCTCAGATTTGGCGATGGGATTTCCTGAATGAGAATTTACTTAAGAACTTGGATGCAGCGATCTAGATGTTTCCATGTTAATTTAGTAGACGGCATTCAGATGCATCTCTTCAGCTATCTCTAGTCCTAAACCTGGTCCTAAGCTTCGTTCGTCAATTCTGAATAACTCCAATAAGAATTTTTAGTCATAAAAGACGCCAAGATACATCACTGAAAAGTAGTTTTGAAAATTTATTTTAATGTAATACAATGAACATATAAATTATCAGTAATTGTTTGATCAATCACTAGTGATTTTTCTATTTTATTAATAATTTAGAGTATTATAACTATATATCGTTTCGTATATATAGAATTTATCTCATTTATATACTTATATTTTTTAAACTTTCAGAAAGTATAAACGTTGTTACATAATAAAGAAAATATTAAATTTATATAATTATATATAACAATGAACCAACAAAGATTAACAAAATATTTCAATTGGAGAACAGAATTGAATAATTGCAATAAATCAACAATAATTGGTTCTGTGAAACTTGAATTATGAATAAAAAATAATTCTTATTGCAGTACTTTTATAATCTAAATGAGATAAAAGGAAGAATAATATTTGATCTCTTATACTACAAAGAATACAATACAGTATTTAATTCTTTATGCTGCATACATTAATGGGAATATTAAACTTTTATTCACGAGTTATTTTCAAATAAAATTTTTAATAAACACACCAAATCTTTGTGAAAAATACGTTGTTTTAAATAACAAGCAATTTTATTTAACAATAACTTTAAATTACATAATCATGCTTAAGGTGTCGCTGTCTATAATTACATACTACATGAAATGTGTAATTGTGTGAATTACGACACGTTATAATCATAACAATCATAAACAAAGTTTCCTTGTTTGAGAGAAGACCAGTTTCAATACAGAGATTTTGTACGAATCATTAAGTGATACAAGGTATCAGAGATTTTGCAAGCAACGTATTTTCCGCATGACATTAATTCACGTTAAAGCATAAAGTGTAATACAATAATTCTGATAAATATAGACTAGAGCTGAATAGCAGACTGATACTCAAATTCAATTGCTATTTTTCCTATTAAAAACAAAAACAAACGAAACTATTGTAAAAGTTTGAACATAAACTGCAATCGGTTTAACTTTTGCATGCATTTACAAAGTTACTTTGTCCACGTTTTTCACGTGACAATATTGATATCGATTCCATTTATATTCTGTCACAAATGAGGTTTTTTTATGACGTGCTTTTTATTGTAATAAAACTCTTCTCAGCGCAAAGCGAATATTGTTGCAAATGACATTTATACTGAAAAGTATTAGTTACCGCATAAAAGAATACCATTTACAAACTTAATTCACGTGTCACGTTTTGTCCAAAACATCACAGTTTGCTGGTCACAACTATCAGACATATTTTTTGTATTTTCATTCAACTTCGGGATCTAAAAATAACAGCAAATCAATAAATCACATCTTGGTCAACTTGACTTGTTTAAAACGGTCAGCTGTTTCTTATTCGCAGCCTGATTTTTTTAATATTTATTTTGAATCTCGTTACTTTTTTTCACTTCCTCTAAATTTACCTTGTAAAATTGTCTGAGAGTTAACATTTGACTTTCTTTGCTGGATACTTTTAATGAAGCGCCAAAGCTCCAAATTACTGCAGCGGCGTTTGCAAAGTTTGCGCAAACCGAAACGTTATGCTATTTGTCAGTGATTTCAAAATGTATTTATATATTCTGATTTGAACTTTGTTATCTATATTCGAGAATTATTTTTTTTTCTTTTACGTTTCATACGAAGAAATGTTGACATCGTTAAGCGAAACCTGTCAAAGGTCTCAAGGAATTATAACATTCGTTGAACGCGAAAAGCACTTGGATCAGTTGAAATCACTTCTAGTGACTTCGTGTTTGCAAATCCCTCGGCAAGTGTTTCAGGCGACAACGAAGGTTGTGATTCCAGCATCCTCATTCGAACTTATTAATTCAATTGCGTCAATTTTTCTTCGTTTATTGCAGACTTATTACATAACATTAGTGGCCGTACATAAATTACGTAAGTCAACTGTCAAAGACAAATAATAAAAATGGACCCCCTAGCCCCCGTGCCTTTATCATCAAACAATTGAAAATCGTGAAAGAATTTGAATGCTCGAGTCTGTTACAAACGTGATATTTTCGCTATGAATAATATTGGTTCACCAATTAATACATCAAGAACTACTTTTCTATCAAAAATGAAATTCATCCTTGTAACATAATTAAAAATGTAGTGTAAATCAAATAGAAAGTAGAAATTAATGTAAAATTAATTATCGTAAGATATTTTGCAACCCTTGTTATACCTATGTAAGACTCGTATGTACCCCAGCCCCCTAATTCTTGCGTAATTTATGCATGGCCCCTTACACGTTGCCCTAAAAAATCAGCAATAGAAATCCACCAACGATGCGAGTCTTCCAAGAAGTTGAATAGCTTGTTGATGTTCATGGCCAAAATCAATTGCACTTTGATTGACAGAATTGAAAGTAATCATGACAGGAGAATTTTTATCAGAATTACTTGCTTTTGTGTCTTTTTAAATCATGTTGTATATCTTTTAAAATTATGTTTTATATTTTTTGATTTAAATATATTTATGTAGAGTCATTAAATTCATATATATTCAAATGATTATGTTTTATACATTAAGTCTTTTAAACACACATAACTTTCTAAGTATAAAAAAAGTAAATATAATACTTAAATAACATTTTAATCTTTACATTTATATGTTTAAAAATTCTATTATTTAAGAATTTTTTTTTTTTTAAGTATAACATGACATATATTTTATCGTCTTATTTCATTTTTATAGAAATATTTATAAATAACATATCATTTCTGCTCAATCGACCAATATCATCTAGTTAATTTAATCAGAAATATTAGATATTCACGATGTGAATATATTAACATATAACATTGTAATAAAAAAATATATTGAAAGTAATGTTTGTCGTAACTTAAAAGAGTTGCGAAATGATTAACATTATATGAAAAAAAAAATTAAAAGAGAAACATTTTCACGGCCCATTTATTTCATCAATTTAATGTTAAGGCTATGTGGACAAACATCTTGAAAGACTTTAATCACAGTTGATAAAGGATTCAATCGCTTTTTACGAGGCATTTATACATTCAATATTTGAATTCAAATATATATGTATGAAGAATGTAGTGTAACATTACGAATCAATATTTTGAAGTGTTTCTAAATTCACAATTTTTGCTATACAAATTTATATGAATAAATTGCTGTCATGCAATACAACGCTGGCATAAAAATATGTTAAAATAGGCAACAAACAAACTGTTGATCAAATGTTACATTACACATAAATTATAATACTAAATGTTAAACGATCGTCATATCGCATACATGGGAATAAACCACTCTTACACGTTAATGCAAACGTAAATTAATAAAAGACTTCAAAATCATTTGATTGATTTTTAAAATAGTTCTCACGCGCTCAGCTTTTTTCACATAACTTACTATACAATTAGAAATAATTACAGAAATTCAATAAAAAATACCTTAACTGAATGATTATTGTTCCTGCAATTACTTTATGCTTGATAAAGTAATTGCAATAAATATGTGTTATATTCAATTGAAATATCGTTGATGAGTTGAAAACGAATGATTTTGAATTCGACATTTAAACTTTTTCTGAAATGCTCAAAGAATTCAATAAACTCGACTTGGAATTTAAATAGAGAATACTTACAAATGGAGAGTAAATTCCTAATCAAATGAAATCTGATCAATAAAGTGATTTTGCGAAATCAGTGCCAGTGAGTAAAAATAAGAAATCAAAAGTAGACCAGTTGTTAAAATGTCGAAGCTATATTATATACACGCCTGTCTATAGTTTGTGCTAAGTGTGAGCATTTATTTCTTGTATGTGCATAATGCGGGGCTATGCAGTTCACATCTTGACAAGGTTTTATGAATGTTGTATCTCTGTCACATTTTTAGTGCTCGCATAAGACAGATACACATGGATTTTGTAAACCATACCTTGTATTTAAATCCAATTACAAACGTCTTAAACTCCTATTTAAGAACAATAATTTCAGTTTGGTTTCAAGTTTCATTGCCTACGTTCACATCAAGTATAAGAACAAATAATCGTTTATCATAAGTTGAAAATTCTATTCATCACTGTATCAAACATGAGCCTATTGATCTTAAATGAATTTGGAGAAAGACACTCATGACATCTGGTATATGATATTATCGAAAAATCTTGACGAAATTATCGAAAAATACTGCCAAGATAAAAGAATAATAACATATACTTGGATTGATTTCATAACGTGACGCCTTAACCCTTTGTGACATGACGAATCATGGTATCTCATGGTGATTGACAGTAAAACATACATCCTGGTGGTTATTACAGTTATTCGCGATAAAATTACATTAGATCTCATAAACGACCACACAGAAAAAAAAGTTTGTCATATTTAGTCAATCTTTGACTAACGTAGTCACCAAAAGTATTAATATACGAACAAGCGATGTGATTGTCATACGTCGACAATAAAGATGTTGAATAAGACAATTTAAGGTTAAAGGTTGACAACATTATTGACAAATTTAGACAATTATATTTACCGTTGATATATTCGCTGTTTCAGACAACCCTACTTTTTTCTGTGCAGAAACAGCCAGGATCCATGTTTTACTGAAGTTCTAAATTATTATTAATTAGAAAATCACAATCTTAGAATGATGTACCCGACACTACTCGCTGATAATTAAATGACGAATCGCGATCTTAGCCGTCAAGTTGCATCGCGGTTACAATTCAAACTTCGTCCAGCGCGGGTTTGATAACGTGTACACCATTTTAAGTGTCTCATTGCTCTAACCACGAGACCGCATCTCCGTAGACTTAATCTAAGACTTTGATGGTGCAAATTTTAATGTATGCTTATTTCTGTTTCAGTCCCCTCCCAAAGGTGCCACGATCCCTTATCGCCCCAAACCCCAAGTTGGTGGGCCAGTGATCCTGGCTGGTGGGCAAGCCTTCACCATCCAGGGTAATTACGCGGTGCCCGCCCACTCGGACGTAAGTACAGTAATGCCATTGCCCGCAGCCCCCGCTGTCGGAACCGCGCCCCCGCCCTCGCTCAACAGCCAAACTTTGACAACGTCCCCGTTCGCGGCCCATCCATCCTCGCCCTTCGCAGCTTCTCACGGCCATCACCTTCTCCCAGCCCACCTTAACCCACATCATCCTCTTCAGCCTAGCCCCTTACACGCCAGCGTGGCAGGCCTCGCCGACCCCCTGCTGAAGAGTGGACACTTGCAGGCAGCCCTCCCGCCCGCACACCTCGTGGCAGACGCCGTAAGTCTTTTGTTTTTCGTGATCCGAACCACCCCACCCCACCCCACCCCGACCAGTACACGCCTACGACTGTTAAACATTTGCCCCAAATCTCACCCAGCCACTGATCCAGCCAATGATCCAAACGTGCACGACAGTAACCGTTAACGTTTCACGCAATCTTAGACTTTGGGTCTAGGTTCACGGTTTGTTAGTCACTTATCACGCGATCAATTACGATTAACGCTGATTAAGCTTGAAAGTCTTCTGCCCCAAGCGGAAGCGCTGCCAAATCACTTTGTCTGTGGATGTAGTAACTTGGAGATGAATTCGCAAAACCGACATTATATGCAAACGCGCGAACGGTCCCCTTTTTATGGAACACCTGTTAAGGGGATGGTGTGTTAGGAACGAAGTGGTAACGAGACTGATCTCGAGGCGAACATTATGCAAAGATTGATGAGCATTTTGAAAACCATTCAGGTGTAATTACTTTTGGAAATGCCCTCGTAGAGTGAGACAATTTGGAGGATCCGTTGAGGGTCGTACAGACCGAACCTTCAATGTTTTTCCTGATTATTAATTTAAACAGGAATTTATTATTTCGCTCGCGGTAATGCAATAAGATTATTATAGAGATTTTGAATAATTAAATCAACTTGAACAACTCGTGTTTAGTATGAAGATTTTATTTTAATTTGATTACTCTTTCAAGGGGCTAAGGTTCTCTTTTAATAGGATAAAAATCATTTTTCAACTATTGAAAGTTGAATGAAATGCTAATTTTAGAAATGCGGTGCCTTGTTCACGGAATCCTCATGAATCTTGGCATTATGTTCCCATCGAGAGAAACGTCGATGAAAACAAATTCATTCTTAGCATAACATCCGCTTTATAGGCAATTGAATAGAATTCGACTGAATGATATGTATATATCATGTATGATATAAAATTGGATATAGCAAATTTAATAGTTATACTCGAAAACAATTATTTCATTGAATAATATTTCACATAAACATAATGTTCTATTAAAATGACATTTTTTATTTGATCATTAGCAGTTGAGAAACAAAATCATTGATCAATTTTTTCCACATTATATTGAATAAATGCAATTAATGTAGATAATATAATTGATATAAAAAATTGAAATTATGCAATCAGTTGAAAACAATTACAAAATAATTAATATAATAATATTTACTAAAACAATTAATCTATAATATTTTGTATACGTTAAATTAGAATTTATAATTAGAAATCTTTAAATTAATACATCTCTAAGTGTATTGTAATTTTCATTAGCTAAGTGAAATTGTATGCAAATGTAATAATTTGACTTTTAAATAAGTTACAAAGTTCACAGATATTGTTTGTTCAATTTTGTAACATCATCGTTTAAAAAATTACATCCAAATATACAGAAAATATCTTAAAAAATTAATCGAATAATTTAAATTTCGAGATTCAGGATCATGTCGGTTCAATTCAAAAATCAAACTTAATATATAAAAATATTCACGCCAAGAACGTAGACCCTAGGTATTAAATTGAAACCTAGCTTTCGATTGGCCACAAAGGTAAATTGCAGCTATCAACGTTAACCACTGTATTTTACTTCTATTACATTAGTGTCTTTGTAAATAGTTGCCAGTACTCCAACCCTTAATTTTAACCACCATTAGTTAGAATTTTTATTCGCTCTTTTTTATCTGCAGTTAAACGATCGCTTGGTTGTATTGACTTTTTTGGGTATTGGGTTCTCCCTCTTAATTTATTCTTATCTTATACTTAAATATTTTCATCAATAATCCAAATAATTTGTCACAAAACTCCTCGTTGGATTCGTTATTAATTTTATAACGGAACGTTTTTTTTACCTTTTTTTAATATAATAAGAATAATATCACTCAATTCGTATCGTCATCGGTATATAAACGGATGCATTTTTGTGCCATTTTTGAAGTCAACGACCTAATATAAAACATCATAAATAATCTTTCAAAAACGCACATTTGGTATACAATTGCTTTGTTTGCGTTAATATTTAATCCCGCAAACAATGCAAGTACACTAAATTGTTTGCAGACTTCCATCTTTATGTTCGTTCAATTGCCCTATCACAATCGTCGAACAATGATACTCACTTTTCTTTTCCCGACGAAAACTCCGCTTAAATGGACCGCAAACACAAATTGTTTATTTTAATCAAAACGCAAGCTCGCGCCAATACGTTTACTCGGTAATAAGAATTGAAGGATACCCGAGAAGTGTAAACAATTGGCGAACTGTTACGATTCACACCGATTCTTGCCAAGTAAGGTTCCGCGACTTTCGGACCGAGGCCGCTAAACCAATACGGATAATTCGCTTTTCCGAATCGAAAGATACATTTCGCGCGATAACGCCCGAAATGTACGTGTTGTTTCAAAACAACAACCATTAACGATTACGAATGGAAGTATCCCGTTGTCGAAAGCTAATTTTGATTAATGTGCTCGAAACGGCAGGCTTAATTCAGAAACATATCTAAAGTCGCGATATCGGTTCCGTCGGATAAAAAGAATCCATTTAGTTTGGTTGCAGGAGATTTGCTTCCGTCCGTCCGTCAGTTTATCCGGCGACTTAAAGCGCAGGTTAGAAACGCGCCGAAAACTTAATACCACGCGGGACGCCCTTTTGTTCGCCAGTTGCGGCTTCTTATTACCCAAACTCGAAGCAAAGGAACACATTTCCGTTCCTTCGTAACGCAAAATTCGAGGATAAAAGTTCAGCGCCAAAAGGGATCCGTCTCGCTCGGAACGTATCCGATTACAAGATGAATTCCTACTGGTGATTTCTGTCGTGTATATAATTATAATGAGAAAAAGGATAGCCTTAGAAAAGCTGATACGCACATTTTACGCGGCGCTTTGTACGTGCGCGCGAAAAAGGTTGTTCGCCGTCGCAGCAAAGCACGAACGATTAATTATCCCGCGACCGAAATTTGCCGGCTGCGTTAATCGGGCGCAATGCGCAACGCAATAATCTCAATTAAACGATTCGAAATGAGCGCGCGATTTGACGTTTCATTCGGGGGAATGCTCGCGAAAGTTCGCTTAATCAGCAGGACGCGTATAAGCTCGCTTTGAAACGGCCAAGCAGCGGCGCGCTGGAGGAAAATGATATCGCATTTCCATATAATTTCTTCGGCGTGTTTTATGCGCGGCGACGTTTTTACACCCGGTTGAACCGTTTAAATGAATATTACGCTCGCGAAACGAAAGACGCTCGAGTTCGCCTCGGGTCCGCGGCGTTTCGCAAAACCGGAGAGAGTTTATGTCGCGGGAGTATCAGCTCGATTACGCGCGACTACCCTCGCGACGCTCCGTCCGAGGAGTAAAAATTTGAAAACCCGTAATCGGACACGCCAACGGAGCGCAATCCTGCGACCTCGCCGAAGACGAAACGTAACACGGTCAGTCGGTGAAATTGAACGCGCGACGCGGTCCGTTTCAATGTTTCCGCGTCCTTTAATCCACGCAGACAGATATTAAAGATTCTTCGGTAGATTATTTACTTCTTCGGATTCATCCGTTGGAAAGCACTCGGGTGGCTTTCTTAATTAGATAGTCAGAGAAAAAGACGCGCGTTTTGTCGCGTTTCATGGCGTTTCAGATTTCCTTTGTTTTTTGCGGTTTAGAAGTGTCTTCTAAATACTTTCTGATTTCATTTTCAATTAGCAGTTCTTATTCGTAGGTCTGCAAAATGATACTTTGCAGGACTAATTTATAAGTATTTACATTTTTTATTAAGGGGATAGTCAAATGAAAATGATGGTATATGTAATTTTAAAGAATTTTCAAATATATATTTCAACGAAAATAAAAATATGAAAAAAAATTGTTAACAAAATTGTGAAGTATACTTTTCTGAATGAAATTGAAGCGGATTAAGGAACTTTTGTGTACGAAATTATGTTAAATCGATAAACTGAAATTAAGTAATTTTTCATATTATGACACTGTTGAAACTTTGAACTGTTGAAATATGTAATAACATTTTGTCTCAAAATTTTGTTATTTTCGGGTTGACTTGTATTTACGTTCGCTACGATGAATGGGTTTACTATTTAGGTGATTTGATGTTTGTAGGTTATAATTTACTATTTGATTTAATGCCTTCTAATTTTGCGAAAAACTCACTATCTTCGCAAGCAAGTTTTATATCGAATGCTTTTAGAGATGTCAACTATATCAGTTGACGTACAATCTGAAGTCCAATTTGCAACGGTCCGTCGCTGATCTTTTTACACTTCTCCCGACCATTTCTCCAGTTTCGTTCGATTATCAGTCCGATGGTCCATTTCTGGCAGCCGAGATTTGTCGTATGATTGAATATAAACCAAGGTTACACCTACCCAGAAGACTGTCAACCAATAAGACCCAGTTACCGACTTCCGTCGAATTCTCTCGCGCGCGGATTTGAGGATTTCCAGTCCAGAAGACTCGAGTCTCCCGGCGGGGTTAATTTCAATTCCGCAAGTTTATTATTGCCACGAGCATTGTTCGTCGCAACGACCTTCCTCGGCCTGGAATTCAATTTTTCTAGCGCAAACCTTAACAAACAAACCGCGATTAACAACGGGCGAGCGCACACAATGCTGCAAATTACTTGGCAAATCGCGAGTGTCTGCAAACAGCGTCGGGCTTTCCGAGCCGAACCACTGTTTGCTCGATAAATATTAAGGGTCAAGAAGACGCCGCGCCGCTGGAGGGGATCCGTTGCGAGGTTGTTCGCGGATTGTTTTCCGCGGGCACTCGGGACCGGTTAAAACGATCCCGACGGTTTTGGTTTTGGCCGACGGTGTCCCGAGGATACCCGGGCTTGTGTTTCGTTGACGCGCCGTGCCGTCCATCTCGTCGATCCCAGTCCATCGTCCTTCTGCACGAACACCTTAAGCACTCCCGGTTGTTTTGTTGCCGATCCGGTCGCACCGAGGCCGTCCAGTAGTTCGCAGTCGCGCCGCTGGACGGCGCTCGTCGGCGACCCCTTGTCAAGCTCGGGCACTTGGTCGTTCAGTCGCGCCGGCCAGGGGGCGCCGCGCGCGCTCAGAGGGCGCCACTCGCGCCTCGACGGTGGCGCCCGAAATCGCGCGAACGCCGACTGTACGCGCGTTCAATTGCCGGTACAATGCTTCGTTTGAGGGATTGTTCCCGCTCGGCTACGCACTGAACGGCCATCGACCGTATGTTTACTCTGTTCTGCTGTTCCGCCTTCGCAATATGCGACCACTTAGGTGCACCCAGGGGCGGTTTTGACGCGCTCGTTCGGTTTCAGGTTCACCTTCGTGTCGTCAAACGCAATCAATCGATAACAAGCGAATCTCACGCTGTCCTACGTTCGTGTTGCGTGCCGTTTGGCCCACGAGCAAACGTCGGGCCAATTTTATACTTCGCGACTGGACTATTCGCTATCGTGCCTGATACGCCGCGCAATTATCCGTGCGATTTCGACCGCAAGTAAGGAAAATTGCTCGGTGTTGGTTCACTCGCGCGCGTGGCCAATCGGAACAGCCGCGAGATTCGCGCCGACGTTGAAACTCAGCCCGAAACTATCGAGGTGGTGTCAATCCGCCCCTGACCATGCGTGTGCGTTAATTTTCATCCCACCGTCCTTGTCTTGATCTAATACTTCTCTGTCCGTAAACGAACCCCTGTATTTCATTTTACGACTTTTTTCCCCCGATCTTGTTGTTGTCACTCTGCTCCTTCCCGCATGCTTTTGGTTACGTATCTTCTTTCTATTGAATTCTATGTTATCGATGCTTATGCGTCCGCTATATTTATATGTACGTATGTATGTATTTTTATCTATGTGGTAATATTATTATGTGTCTCGTGTTTCTCGTATGTCGTAAAGCGTCGTTCGTAGCTGTCTGAAAAACGCTTGTCCTCCTGTGACTTTGCCGCGACGTTGGAGCGGGTGGGGAGTTGGAAGACCAACCCGCGAACCACAACACACCCGTTCGACTTTTTTCGAACGTTATTATACTACCGACGACAGTTCCTGGATGTTCGCGGGGTTTTTCATCTCGACGATCTGTCCGGTATCGTCTGACAGCAACTTGGTGCAATTTTGCGAATTTTATCGCGCGACCTTAACGGCCCGAGATCGGCAAGTCCCGGATTTGCAATCGAATCGTCGTGGATTCGGATGACCCGAACAAACTGAAGCCGTTATTTCGTCGGTTTTTTACTGGTTTTTTCTATTCTTTAATATAATTTTTTTTGTTTTCGTCCGCGGCCATTTCAATCGTCCACACGAACCAACCCGATGTGTAAATAAACAACATCGCTCGGCAGCGATCGATTCGACTACTCCCCGGAGGACAAGCGTTCTGCTTTCGATTCTAATTTCTATCTCAACTTACCAACAAATAACGAGTCAATCAGAACACAGGCCTGCTTAGCATGAATGCTTACTCACGAGTCGCACGGTCGGATTCACTACACGGTAATAGGATCAGACTGACGGTAGCGCCATCTGCGTGGGCGCGCAAACGTCGCGCGGACATCCCGGTCGTATTTCAAAGTCAAAGAGGGAATTAAGATTGTTTGTGATTTGCTTTCGAGGATTTGCTTGGAAAGAGATCGAGAAACGAGAAGTTGGTCCGGGACGCCGTCTAGTGATTGTTTTGACGACTCCAAACATCGATCCGATTGTGGCTTGGTGAATGAACGCGAGATGGCCTCGAACAGCGGGAATCGAACGTTAACGTCGAGTGCAACTTCCGGGCTCTTGTACTTTCGAGTTCTCGTAACAGGTTTTAAAGATTTAGGTACGAAAATACCGACTGCACCGTAGGTGGCAAATTTTCGAATACCACATATGACCACGTGACTTGTTTTATCGACAAATTTGATTGAGTTAGAATTAATTAGGCGGCCATTTTGTTTTAAAACAATTAACGAGCGTATATAAGTCGCTGTCAGAAACGACTCAATAAAAATGTCTTACGTCAAGACACTTTCGTATAAAAGTATATTAAAAGTTTCTTATTATAAGATACTATTTACGTGCTTTCTATGAAAATGTCTGGATTTAAGATATGTTGGGTTTGGTGGTGGTGTTGCCGGATTTCACGTACCTAAAATCTAGGTTCACGCTGGACGAGAACCAATGCGAATAGACGCCCTGTGTCACGGAGTCAATTTCTTAATTTGCATTTTTAATACGCTGAAATGGCATATATCTCTCGGTCAGTTTATTTGCTCATTTGGCATGCACATTTTGATTTAGGTGGTCCAACTTGTTGCTGATTTAAATTCGCCAGACATATGAACGATGCGAATATTTTGCCCTCGTATTGTAATATTTTGATACGAAGTGAAAAAGGAGTGTCAAATTTAAAAACATGAGAAAGTAAATTCACAAGCGAGTATCCTTGCTTTATTAGTTCATGTATTCATATGTTTGCGTCCTTTTTGAATCTATATTTGTAAAGCTTCCAAATATTGTTTTTAAATAATGTTTATAATTTCGCTCGCAATTAAAACGATTTGACGTTCGGTTGTCAAACGAATTTCAGAAATCCGACTCCGAGACACAGGATACCATTCACCTTAAAAAAAGGAAGTGAATTTTGCACACTGATCAAGGATCATTGCAGAATTAGAGCGTCGCGATATTTCTATTCAAAGCGCTGCGCAATGGAATAACGTTTGATTACGCTGCTGAAGGGTACACGGATCGTTTCAAAACATACACTTAGCAACGAAACGGACAATTATTTTAATATAACAATTACCATAGTGGAATTAGTAAGGTGACGCATTACGCACGCTGATATTGTCACGTGCAAAAAAAATCAAAAACTACACTGTAAAAATCATAAGTATAAAAATGTCTTCATTTAAAATACTTTTATTTAAAAGATGGTAAAAGTATCTTATTATAAGATACTATTTGTCTTTTTCATGAAAATGTCTACATTTAAGACACTACTTGTTTTAGTAACGTATCTCTGATAAACTCTATATCGCCATATAGTCTATTGAGAGATAGTTTTATATTGGTAGTTACGGCGCATTAAATTGAATGCGTCACCATTAAACTTCCACTATGACAATTACGTTATGAATAGTTCGATATATTAACACCAGGTGGCATTGCGTCTCATGCACGTTTAAAAAGAAAACGTGACGCTAAAAATAACTGTCTTCGCTGATGCATTCCAGAAAATCATTGAGTTTAGAGACACCTAGCGGTTGCTTTGTGAACTGCTCGAAAAGTCACTCGCGTACAGGCGAAAACTACGGGCTATCGTTCGAGTAAAAATACATCGTAAACGTGACTGAGCAACGACTCGAGGACTTTTGAAGGTTATTTTCAATGTACCTCCGGCAGTAACCACCAGATGGCAGAGTGTCAATATCAAATTAGATTCCAGTATTTCTACTGCTGATTATTTTGTAAAAATTATTTTTAAATTGTGGCAATAGTTTTGCTTAGTTCGGAAAATGACCAGCAGGTGACGCTCAAACGTTAGTATGAATTAGTCTCGTTTATTGCGCACAATTCGAGTGCATTCTGTCGGGAAGTGTTGCCTGCAAACCGACACAATACCGTACGAATAACTACATAGTTGGCGAGTCCGCTTTCTCGGAGCGCAATTCCAACCCAAAGTTGCGTCGGCAAATTGATCGCGTTTTCGTAAGTCTCGCCTTTTTCAACGAAATAATAGCGCGTCGATTGCGACGATTGTTTACGGCTTTGCAAAAGCCAAACTCCACTGAAAGAACTTCACCGGGTCGCCAAACAAACGCCAGTAAAAATTATAAAAAGAAGCCGGCGTATTTCAAATTCACTTGCATTTCAAACCGCCTCGAGTGTTCCAATTTCGTTGAGGAAATAAAATAATAATAATAATAATAATAATAATAATAATAATAATAATAATAATAATAATAACAAAAGACAAAATAGGATAAAGAGAAGTTATACAAATTCGTGTTGTTATCGAAATACTCGAATTTTTCGGCCGTTTTGACAAATATAAGTACCTCTGTCTCAGTCAGTCGAACGCTAAAAGACAGAGAAAGCGGCGCGCAAATGTTTTCGACGTCTGCGAACGCAGGCTTGTAACACGCGTTTCATTTTTCTTCAGTTTTCGACATTGTGACGCGTGCAATTTGTTGTAATTACGATTACAAATAAAGACGAGCATCGAGTTGCAAATTTTCGCGACGTGAACAACATAGTATATTTTAGGGCAAACAATTTATTTATGGAATAATCCCCGTTATTCGACATAAGAAACGGCGTCATTAATTGAACGGGCATTCTGCATTTGAATGCCAAAAGATTTTTCCGATTATCATTGCGCGCCGAAACAGTCGCTTCGCCCGAAACCGAGACACAAATCACGTGCATCCAAATACTCAACTAATGTAATTATTTGGCTTTCGCGACGGGAGGTGAGGTCGCGCCACTGTTTGCTAATTAGTCCGCCATTTTTCACGTTGGTAAATCGTAACCGACCTTTGTACGTAAAACTAATGCTTTGGATTTATTTGCCGCGCTTTTCTGTTGGTCGCTTTTCAACGTACATGATTGGTGCCGCTCAATTGCAAAGAAAATACAGATTCAAATGAAATTGCACAGTTCAAACACATTTTTACGTCTAACTATGTTGCACGAAGAAGAAATTATAATGCAATAATTACAATACAAATAGTAAACATGAAACGTTATTGAGCATGTGAGAAAATTAATATAACGTGTAATAAGAAATGTTCATACATTGGCACGTATTATTAATTATATATACACTCTTAGAAGTAATTCCTTTGATTTGACATAAATTCATGTTTTGAAACAAAGCAGAAAAGGACGCTAAATGTAAACACACAAATTATAGGATGAAAAAATATCGTCAATTCTGTTTTGTTTGTGTTTATGTTTTCTGTGACCTTGTTTAATTTGTTATTATCGTAAAAATAATAACGTAAATTGTTTGTATCGTATGGTAATTTTTACCACGTTTTTCGGTGTACTTGTCTTTAATATTGAAACTTATTTTTTCAAAATTATAAATTGTCTCCGTGTATAAGCTTGTCATCAAACAACGATTACGAGTTTAAACGAGTGTATATGTTAGTAATAAGCTGAGTGGTGCTTTTCAGGACTAATTGATCCCTGTAAATATGCACACGTGCTTGAGCAAATGTATTTACTCAGTAATTGATAAAAATATGTATCGAACTGGAAGAGAAATTGAACCGACTGTTTAATTAATACTTACAATCAAAACTAAGTTGCAAAAATTAATTTCTTCAATAAAGAATTTCAAGTCTTTTTCAGTATTTGAGCACGATAAAGCAAACGCAGATATTGGCTTGGTTTTTTGTCGTTTCATGCAAAGCTATTACACTGTTCCGCCCAACCATGCTCAAATAAATCCAACATAAACATAATTTTCTAAATATACGCAATGCTATTTAAAACGAATCAGTACACAAAGTTTCAACGAAATGTGACGTTCAGTTGCCGAAATGCAACAATTTTAATTATCAACATTCCAACACGTCGTTCAGAATTTACTTGAGACTTCTGTAATTCTGTCGTTGATGACTTTCGAAAAGACGTTGGATTGATTTTGTGTGTCTTATAATTATCAGTTGCATTCATTTAATGACAAGACAAGTCTATATAGTGTGACTCAAACGCAAATCATTTGCTATTTATTAAAGTCGTTAACGTTTTATTACGATTCCTATTAATAACTTGAAAATTCGTTTAAATAATAGTCCGGTCCCGTACAGTCCAGTAAAAGTTCGACTGTAGTAAATGCAAAAATGATGAGATCCAAGTTTCCAACTGCTGAATTCATTAAACCTACTTTCTGCATTGACAGTCGCCACTCCTCTAATTTAAATTCAATTATTAGGATTTTTATTTGTTTCGTTTGTTTGTTTTTTTTTTTTTTTTTTTTTTCAACCCTCAATTCAGCGCCAAAAACTTTTATTCAATTTTTTTTTTTTATTCCAAAGTTTTTCCACGGAATGTCCGAATTGTTTGGCCTCTTTTATCTAAGCAGACATACAAATTGGTCAGCCTTTTTTTTATTATATCCGGTTACAACATTCGGATGGCGCAGTTGACAACATTCGAGGTGGTTAATTTATGCGCACCTTCTTGGCTTCTTTTCTTTCGTTCTCTTTCACGCAGACGATCGATAACGCGGAACTCGACTTCCTCGTTCGATCAATATCAGATTGCTATTTAAAAAATAAAATGTAATACGAAAAAAGGGAAGCGTTAGGCAATTTGGATAACAAATCATTGTACAGGGTCGAATGATCCGTCGACCAAAAGTAACCAAAAACTAACCAGAAAGGCCAACAAATAATCTTGCCAATCAGTACAGCATTAAGGTGTGGGGTGGTTGACATATAGCAATGTAAAGAATGCATGCGTGGCACGGTAACAATTAGATTTAGGTCCACAACGTGCGCTTCTCATTTTTTCTTGCTCTAACTTTCTATCTTTATCCTACTGTTCAGTTACCCTCTTTATACAATAGTCACTATTAGACAACTCTGCCTGATCTAATCACTTAACTTTTCATACCAACAAATTGATATGCTTACTTTTCGAAGCGCTTTCACGGTTAACAAAACGTAGGGACAAATGTCATACATTTGATTGTGCGTTCATTTATTTGTGTCTTTGTTCAATACGATTTTATAGCAAACGAAGCATTTGTAATAGTTTTTAGATCAAACGTGTGAATGTACGAAACGTTTGTCGAGTGGTGGAATAACACGCAGATGGTTTCCACCGGGACAATAAATTATCAAGTTTATCAAAATGAATAAAAATGTTCACAATTTAATATATGTTTCAATAAATTCGAGCAAGTGTTTTTCTGTCTAAGAGTGCTGTATTGAATTTCGTATTAAAAGTCTGCACTCAAATTTTATGTACAAGATTATGTTTAAAGAATCGTGCCGTAACGTGATTTGTGTTTATTCAGAAAATAGATACCGTGTTACTTAAATTTCTGGTTTAAATAATTAAATGTTTAAATTCATTTATTTTATTAAAAGGTCGTTCCTTTGTCAATCTTACTCTTATTTGTTTGCTGTTTGTTCATGTTGCAACTGGGTTCTGTGTGGTTTTGCTGCTGACAACCGGGATATATATTTTTTGCAGCAAAATTTTTTTTTCAAACAAAGAATTGTTATATATTATCCGGAATCGTTTTAGCAACCATTTTGTTAATTACGGTTGGATTCATTCAATCAATAACGTTATTTATTTGCTTTTTTATTTTCCGTGTATAATATAAATTTATAAACGCCTAACATGGAAGTTTTTTTGTTTTTTTTTTTTTATTACCGCATTATGAAGTGATTTTATTTAGCTTTTATAAAAGGATTTTCGTTATTACCACCAGATTATGTTTACGCAATTTTTAAACTGTTCTCAATTAATATTAGACGTTTCTTTAAATAAAGCTTAACTTTAAACATTATAAATATAATTTTTATTTTAGTGTTTTTCTGGCAAATGGATAATGAATTGAATATTCAATCCTTTTAATATAACAATAAAAATGTTGGACTATATTATGCATTATTATTTATTATTAAGTATTATTTATGAAATTATGTAATGTTTACGATTGTATAATTTTGACTATTTCTCAATTACTAATTTACAAAGTATTTTATTATCAAATAATTAAGGTACATTCAATTACAACGTTATCACATAAATCTAATACGAAATAAGTATGCAGTTTCTTTGTTCTAAGTGCGGATTAATATCTAAAAATTTGACTAATCGGAAAAAGTTATTGTCATTCACCTTTCATCATAAATTCAATTCTTCGACATTTTTATCTCAAAGAAGACAGTGTTTTGATTTTAGCGTGAAACATATTAAATGTAATTGCAATTTTTATTATCAAAATACAACAAAAACGACAAAGAGAAACAATTTCTCTGTCCTGTTTACACAGTCACGTGACAACATAAGAGCCATTTTCGTTACAATGTATGACACACACACACACACACACACATGCACGTAGAATATTCTAAAAAACATCGCGATTCGATTTACCTATCGCTTTCGCTCTTTTGTTTCCATGTCATCTTTTAATTTATTACTATTTTTCTCTAGCTTTTCGCATTCTAATAAACCTGCTCAACATCATTCCGCCCCCACAATACCCCTATTTCGGCCTCTTGAAAATAGCATGGCTTCCGGCACTTAGCTATGATTAGCGAGGAGTTTGCGCGAGGGTGGGCTGCCCTTGAAAAAAAGAAAAAAAAAGAACCAGTAATAAAAAGAGACGAAACAGCAAAAACAACAATAAGGAACTTTAAACAGAAAGAACGTATCGCGAGAACGTGTTAAAGCGTCGCAGCCAGCATAGAACAAAAAAAATACTAACGAATAGTTGCATAGAGAAGGTGGAACATGAAAGGCGTGCCTTAGGCTGGTTCCTGCGCTTGTTTAGACGCATACCCAAGTTGGGACCATTGTGTTCTCGTTTCATTGCAAATGGAAGCCAGACAAATAACTTTTGGACTTCCGGGTCGGCTGTACAGTATTTAGGGCCTATCACACGAGTCCTCGTCCTCTTCCCAATTTTATCCCATCATCTCACAACTAACCTTTCATTCATTTGCCACAGACAAGTTTGTTATTTGTGAACAATTCACGCCGAATTACGAGCAATGTTCAATAGTTATGACTTCTTCATAAATCCAATCTAAAATTGGACTTGTATACAATGGAACTTTTAGAAATTCTAGGGGAAAATAATAGATACATAACAAGTGTATCTGACAATGTGGCTAAAGTTAGCTTTAGCTAGACACCGGTGTAAATTACTGATTGATATGACCGGTGTTTCTAGTTGAGGACAATTTTAATCAGATTGCCATATTGAAATTTGTCTCAAGCAGCTCTAGTCCAACTTGGTACTCCTAGTTGTTTTAAGTTTTCAGAAGATGCGGTTCTTAAATAAGATAATTTTGAAGAATAATTAGGGTTGACATTTATGCAAGACTTATTAACAAGGAGGAGATATTGCATAATGCAGTTATGCAAATATTTGAAAGAAATTAATGCGGATAATATTATAGATATCAAAATAAAATTGATGGGTTATTTAGTAACGAGATTGGAGTATCAAATTGAAATGAGTTTGCTAGAATTAGATGATAGGAATTTTTGATGTTTGATAGAAAGGTTATCAGCTTTAATGTAATGCTTATAACTTGAAGTTAATAAAGATACAATTTCGTATAAGATTGAACTCTTGAAGATAGTAAATTAGATTGAAGACTTACCTGATTATAAGCACTTACGTTACTTGGATGCCATACTTTGAGGGGAATAACTTTCATTAACAGCAACTTAGAATATAAAATGAGATGGCTGTTAGGTGTTGAAGAAGTTTGTCCAAATAGAAAGTACAAATTTAACCAAAAAATAAATGAAATCTAAATCGACGTCATTTTAGAAGGAAAACGATTAAAGATTAAAACTTTAAATGCTATCGGATTTTATTTCAATTCTCATTATTAGATTTTAAATATTTGGAATAGCATTTTAATAAATGAACTATGTTGCAGGAGAAATATAAATGTGCTTTGAATAATATTTTGATATTGAATGCTATTTTTAAAAAATATATATTTCTCATTCTAAATCTAATATTTTTTTATTTACTTATGATTTGAAGAATACTATCATTTTATTTAAAAAAACACAAATATTAAATAAAATTATTCAACTTTTTTAATGAGCTAACAATTGCTGTAATAAAGAAATGTAACATTGAAGCTTAAAGCAAATTTTATAATTCTATTGATTAAAGCAATGAAAAAGTAAAATATTTTACATGTAATGGAAATACAGAAATAAATGGTGCATGTGCATATATATATATATATATATATATATATATATATATTATAATGCAAGAGTGTTGGAAATCAAATTCTCATATATCAAAAGTTCTATTTTACCACCAGACATTTATTCAATGCTGTGAAAATCTATATACATATTCGATTCATCAATAAGCCGTGATTTTTAACAAAGAGTACCATATGATGAAAGAGGCATTATTATAAAAATTGCAAATGAAAATTCGTGTACGTACTGTGTTTTATAAATAATTCACGAAATATGTCTAAGCATAATACAGAAACGGCAATATTTATATTAATCAAATATTTTATAAGTACACGAGATAATAAGCTGACTTTTCTTTCATGATTTTATTTACCATTTTTTAATCAAGTCTGTCATTTAAAAGTCAGCGTCGTTTTGACCTGTTTCGGTAGGCAGAATGCGACGTTTCATTATGCGATCATTTTTTAAGCTGCATTTAAATCAGGTAAAAGATGATTAAAGCAGACTGAAAATTAAACATTCATAATTGTTAACAAAATTAATTACTAGCAATAATCATACACTGTACTTAATAAATAACAAATTAAGAATTATTATACACATTGTAATTTGGGGATATATAATAGATATAGTAAATAGCTAATGATAGCAATATGAAACCATAAATTGTCTTACTTTAAGATACTTTTATAGAATTATTATTAGTTTCTATTTATGTGTTTTTTTTTTCATTTTTTTCATGAAAGTGTTTATATTTAAGAGATTTGTTTTAGTAGGGTTAAGATAGCGATGAAAACATATCTGCAAAAAATTAAATTCTATATATTATATATATTTATACAAAATTGTAAATTTGGGTTGACTATTACTTGAATTTTGATTTGATAAAATTTGAGTCGCCATTGCTTGACTAAAAACGTATTGTTTTTCACGGGATATGCTAGAGGG
>JABFQC010000170.1:0-34242 GCA_022817085.1 Psilanteris sp. ZL-2020
TACATGGCGTTTATACATATGCCTTCTATTATAATTCTCTAAATAAAGTATCCGTTAAAATTTCTCTAATTCTTAATCAACAACTTCATGCGTATATTTTAAAATATAATAAAATATTCAAACCTTTACGTTTTATAAAGATCAACCAATATATATAGTATTTTCAATTGTACGATAAGTTTCTTGCGTTTCTTTATTAGAGTTGTAATATGTCTCACTACAAATTCAGATTTTGTTGCATCCATAATAATAGTATTTAAAATTCTTATAATGAATATAATATAGTATATATATGTAATTTCTCTTGAAAGGTTTATCCCGACTTAAATTTGCTGAAAATAGATATAAAAGAGACCCAAAAATTACAGTGAATTTTACAGCGCAATATGATATATTCATCAATTATATATTATTATTATATATAAATATCAAATAATCTTGATTATATTGTACTTACATGGCAAAAAAATAATGTTTAGTTTGTTCACACACGGCGTATTTAAAGCAACCAAACGCTTTAATTTAAGTATTATATTATATTATTATAATATTATTACAATAAATTACCTTATACGTATTCAACAGGAGGATTACTCTAGCAGAAACGAATGATAACACACGTTTAAGGTGTATAAATTCAACATATATACTCGTTCAAGATTAAGGCACACTTTCTTTGTAGATTACTTACTCTTCTTTGATCATGATTATTGCCCGAAAGCCAATTTTAATAACAAGACATTCGAGCAACAATCAAAAGCACAAAGAGTATTTTAACGAAACTTGGTTGGTCCTTCGGTCTTCCGTGTTACAATTACAGAGAAATTTAAAACATACATCTGAAAACTGAAATTTATTTAAATTAATTACAAATATATGTTGAACTGTTACATACTGCACTAAGCGAGCTCAAACCGTGTTGAACGTGTGAAGCCGATTGTAAGAGCTACTACGAATTTTGGTCCTTCTATTCCTTTAGAGCTTTCCCCTTCTTTCGAAAAAAGAAGAAGTAGGATTGAAGTCCGCCCCTACTTTTTTGAAGCGTATTAAATGGTGTCTTAATACATTTGAATTTTCGGTAGACTGCGTTTTCTGAAACAGACAAATTCAAATAAACAGAAACTACGGATTTCATCGTTCATTCGTAATGGTTGTATTCAAACTTTCCGATAAAATTGATTGCTCGGATGTGCATAACACGAAAAGTTACGCATTCGTTTCGTACAGTTTAAAGTGAAATTCTCGAATTATTGTCTTGGTTGTGAATTGAAGTCAGATCGCGAGACGTTTGGAAATGTACAGTAAAACTCACTGTTGGCAATAGTTTGTAATAATAGTAAGTGTCACGAACGTACGCTTTTACAAGGATAAATTTCAAAGTTGGAATTCGTGGCGAATTGTAAGACGAAGTAAGCGGAAGCCGGAAGTGGACGGCCGATTGCTCTGCAAGAGATGCACCGTCGAGCTGTTCGCGGACGCGAATGACATTGCGTACACCTCGCGAATTGAATTTCAGGTATTGGGGTTGAGGGTGCCACGTGGTGGGGGTGTGTCCTGATCCTGCGCAGGTGAATCAATGGCGTGACTGCATTTATCTATCCGTCCGTCTATTTGTTAGCTTATTAACCGTCTTGATCTACGGATAAATCGATGATGTATATATATATATATATACACACACATATATATATATGTAACCCATTGCGCGCATCGAACAAGTCCGACGCAAACTTCCCCCAACTTCTGTTCCGCATTATTCAATTCAATTCGGTAAACTAGCGGTTTAAAATATATATTATTAGCATCGTCAATACGGTATAACTTTTTTATTATAAATAATACATATTATCGATTTTTAAATATTTGCCGTATAATTTCCCAATTTAAAACAGTAATGTATCAACGAGATATATATCGTTTGTATGTGAACTTATTTCAAAATTATATTACTCACATTTATCAAAAATACATATTTTTACAGTTTTTTATTCAATCGTCGTTTCATGCGAGTTAAACTTTGTTATTAATGTAACAAGCTTATGAGATAATAAACGTATTTTAGATGGAAATAATTTGTTTTTTTTTTTTTTTTTATTTTGTTTATATATAAATATTAATTTGAATTGAATTAGTCAATAAATGAATTAGATAATTTAAAAAATGTGTCACCATACTTTGGACTATTTATTTATGGTTCCCTCAAAAGGGATTTTTTTCGTCTCCAATCGGTGTCCCTTCAATTGATCTGAGAACGTACATGTGCTTCGGTTCGAAAATTCATTTATTCGAACGCTTAGAGACAAAAAAGATTAAACGAAATTTCTATTACGCATTACGTTTTTTATACCCATGCCGGAAAGAATTAGACGCGCTCGCTCGGGGTACACTGGTCATCACGTGAATCGATTGGTTGACTTTTCGGCTCGAGTTGATGATCTTCGAATCTCTTAATAAGTAGTTTCACCTCATATTTCACACTTGAATAAATTCACGCTGATTGCTTAATCATCAAGGTTTCCAAAATTTTAGACCAATCTCAATTTTATGCTACTTGGTTTAAAATCAGGAACTATTCTTTCGTAAAAATAATTAAATTTCATAATTTTAAAATTATTGTTGTCAAATTATTCAATTACTTCAAAAAATAAAATCTGTTGTAATTACCATCAATATTTGATTTCACTGCATACTTTATTAATTATAATAATGTTTATACAAAAATGAAAAAATTAAATTTGCAAATATTGAAATTTGAACTTACATTTGAAGTAACATTTATCGTTGATAATAAAATTATTTACTTCGATTTAGTATTTAAATTTGTCTTATTTTACCTTGACAATTGAAATTGCTTATTATTACTATTAAAAAATTAATAACTACACTCAGAAAAATTAAACTTAGAAAAGTGCTGTTTACACAACAATTTGGCGACATTAAAACAAAATCCTAAAAATTACTGTTTATAATAGCATTATACTAAAAAATAGAAGGAAAATTTGTATTGAAAAACTGTATTTTTACAAGGAAAAACAGTAATTTCTGGGTTTTTATGTTAATGTCTCCAAATTAGTATTATAAACAGCAATTTTCTACGTTTAATTTTTCTGAGTGTATGAATTTAATTTGTCTTTCTTACCTGGTAATGAGTAGTTTATAAAAAAATTATTTATATATGCATTTATAATATTTTGAAAGATGCTTACATATGTTTTTTATTAAATTAAATCTATTTAAATCAATAATTACTAAATTATACATAATTTAAATGTAAATATTAAAGTTAGACATAAAAGAGTAAATATCGAATGTAAAAGCATTAAAAATATTATTTTAAATGCTGACTGATTATAATGAAAACTGATTATAATTCCATACAATTTCATTCTAAAACAAAGAACTTTTTTCATTGCAAGTAATATTAATTCAATAGACAACATTTTTCGAGAAATCATTTTTCCTCGAATAATTTAAATGATTGGTTCGACTTTAAGAACGCGAACTCGTTTGAAAATATTAAGCACTCATGTCCAATATAAAGACCGCGAATCGGATTGCCGCTAATCCAATAGTCTTTACGTGCGAAATCTCTCGTCTGTTCGAATTTCGCGATGCCGCTGGAAACATAATATATTAGATCGCGTTCGATGGAAAAGTTTATGGCTAGATGATACACCATGTGTAAGATGTAGTTGATTCTTCGTAATACATTTATAACAGATTGATGCCAATGGAAGCGAGCAAGGTAGAGCGAGAGAGCAAGAGAAATTAAAATTGGAGTAACGGGCGGTAGAAGAAACTCGCAAGAGATTGAAAACTATAAAAGACCGCTTGGCAAGATCGAATGAGCCGTCGAGCGTTAAAACACCATTGCGAGTAAACCGGCTTTCGTTTGTGCTATTCATGATACAGCAATCCTGCAACTTTTGTTTCTACACCCGTGGGAAAAAATATTACGAGAAAGAACTTGATTTTTTAATCGATTTGATGTTTATGAAATAAAAAAAATAAAAAAAAAAAAAATTACGACGATTAACGCCTTTTATCAAATGAGAACCTCCTATTTATTAATTTTCTCGAGCGCGGATGTATTTCGCAAATGAAAATCGAATTGTTTTTTTGTCACGTGGTTTGCCGGTGCCGGTGCCGATGCTCGAGTACTAATCAATGAGTATTGTTAATTTAACTATTTTAAAGCTTTACACTATCCTTTAAATGCACGTTATAACGTAGATTATTAACAAATATCCTGTAATAAGGATGTATAATTAAAAATAAACACAAAAATTGTTTGACATAAAAATTTAATTTTAAGAAACCAATTTGGTATATTTCAAAAAATAATCGTTCACATTTCTTCAAAGTAATAACGTTTTGCGTTAACCTTTGGGGAACTGGCAACGCAACTATATAGCTGGCTTCAGAAATGTGCGATTAGTCCTTGGCAAATTTGAAACAATGAGAATGAACTCAATTTTATTATTTCAGAGATGCTGCTTAAATGTGTATCACGAGTGGTGGTTATTTAATTAAATGTTCTTTGATTTTACATATTTTAAATATCGCGGCGATCCGTTATATCATAGGATTAATAACAAATGCTATATATATAATTTCGTTAATTCAAACTCCACGATGAATATTTACGAAATATTTATTACCGAAACCAATTTATTTATCGCATTCATCAATGATCGCATACATACGATAATGAATAAATCGCGTGAAAAGAAAATAATATATTTTATATAAAAGTGTCATAATTGTATTGATTATTTGATTGCATACAAAAAGCGAGTAATGATTTTAAATAAAAATATCCCGTCCAAATTAAAGGAAACTCCGAAGGTTCAAGCAAACTTTTTTTCTGCCAAATTCAATACAATTATACATTTGTTATTTCTATACGCGCGCGGATAGTCGGTCACAATTTACCAGTAATCGCAAGTGAAACGCGAACAAGGATGAAGGAAGGAAGCGTGGAAAGAAGAACAAAAATAATCTTTGAGGTTCCACAGAGTTGCGTAAAATTCATCTCAGTTATTGTTTCCGTTCTCGTTACGTTCGTACACCGTACAATTACCGATCACAGCTCCGTGGTTTTTTGATCGATTCCGCGGATCGTAAAGCGATCGCTAGGACGCCGCCTCGTCGAAATTTTCTACGGAAACGCAACTGTCGAATGAATCGGATGGCATGAGCTCGAGCGTGACGCATGTTCGTGCTTCTTTTCGTCGGTCAAAAGTGTAACGCGCCGATAGCCGAGCTTAAGCAACGCCAGAGATTTCTCTTATGTCTTGGCTGGTATACAATCTGTTGTGAAAAAGCATGATAATCGTTCATTTGAACGACAAAAAGCGCACTATGCTTCACTGAGATTACGTGCGAAAGGTTTTATATAATTTCAAGAACCAGGGGAAAGGAACAGAATGCAAAAAGACACGGGGTCATCTCTCTTTGATTTGACATATTTCCACAATTGTTAAAGTATGCGCAAAAGTATTCGTCGATCAATGCGTTACTTTGACGCTGTTAGATACAAAGCTTTATCCAAGACACACGCTTTACATAAAATTGAAGCATAAATGCACCGCATCGATATACACAAACTTTTGTTTCATGTTGCAAATTATTAGTCTGAACATATTTGGTCTTTTAGTCTTTGCTTTTTGCGTGTAAAATTGTATTTAAATAACTATTAATACATTGTTAAAAAAAAGTGTCTTAGATGTCACGATTTTAAGACGCAAAATGACCTATTTAAGACACGCGTATTGTATATTTTTAGCAGTGTACAATTGAATGACAAATAATCAAATTCAATGACAAAAAGTAATCTTACAAATTTGACCAAACTAGATGATAAAAGCAGAAAAAGCAAGCAAAAATGTAAATAATCGTTAGACTACATCATTGAAACAAATGGTTTTTATAGAGAATTATTATCTCTGGGACCAATAATAAATAACAACTACATCGTTTTTTTATCATTTGTTTAGTAATATTTGACATAATTTTAGAAATTTCTAACCATAATTTATCATATTATGTACATCTTTGCCTATTTTTCCTACTTTTATTATCTAGTTTGGTCAAATTTGTAACATTATTTCTGTATTATATTGAACTTATATTCTTGTTATATTGAAAATGTGTGTTTAAAACAATATGTTTCTTATTAATGGATCTTATTTAATTATATATGTGAAAAATTATTCAGTGAAATGAAATAAATGTTTGAAAGAATGTTTATGCGAAATTCAATCTTGATAGATAAAGATAAATAAATAGAATAAAGATGACAAATAAATAAATCACGAAATAAGAGCATAAGTCATTACGTTGAATATATTTTTGAAATAATTAACGTTGTGAAATGCATTATATTTTCTACATTTAGAATCCACTGGCAAACGTGATATTCCTATATATATATATATATATGCATATATATACTTATCATCATTGATTATAAGGTATAGATATAGGTACACGCATACATACACAGATATACTAATTTTCTACTATAAACTAAGAGATTTAAATATACTTACATATTTGTAAGGATTACATTATTCTTGCATTAAAAACAATTAGAGCGACAATTAAAGAAAACCACTTCGTGTAAAAAAATTATCTTTGAGTATCGTAAAATTGTTTCGATGTGATATTTTTACGATCGCTTCTTTGGAATTTAAAAATTTATGGGTAGTTCACAGCAATCGTAACGATCGAGAGTGCATAAGATGAAATTTCTGTTTATATTTTTATGTACACATTTTCTTATACAATTGTTTAATTTATTTAATAATTGTATATATATATTTTTATTTCTTTTGATTACTACATAAATAAATTTATTAGTTGTGCACAACACTTTATAATAAAATATTATTTGCTAAATTTTAATACATATACATTATAAGAAAATAATTGTTTTTAATCATAATTTACTTTATGTATATATATATTTCTAAACATTATATGTGATTATAGTTATATTATACTATCGAATACATTAACTCCTTATTTGTACACCCATCGACATGGATTTGTAATTCCCTAGATTGCTATAATTCCATCATAAAACACATAAAATTGATAAGGTAAGATGATAATTTTATTTCATAAAACTAAAAATCTAGTTCACTAATTCATGTCCATACGTTTTATTTAAGATGATATAAATTTTAAATAATAAATTTATAAATCTGATTTATTGTACAGGGAGAAAATAATTTATGACGCCATACTTCACAATATTTCAAAATTTAAATTTTATTCTAGAATTACAAAACATTTGAAAGCTTTCCTATTAAATATTCTAATTTAATCTAGGCGTACTCAATTTGTGACATATTATAAAGTAATTTGTATCCTATTATTACGTTTTTCCGCATAAAACAATTGTAAATTAAAGTGTTTCAAAAAGATAATTTCTATATATTAGAATTAAATTTTACGAAAAGACTGTATGTATTATATTTTCCAAAAATAAATCGAAATATTAATTAAAAACATTTTTTTGTATATTTCTATTTAAATACTGATTATTTAATATTAAAAATTATGTTCTCATGTAAATTTTGTAATACTTGTGACAATTACAAAATTTATTACAGTAATTATTAAAATTAATTTATAGTAATTTTCTAATAGTAAAATAACAATAAAATTATTACTTTATTAATTTAATTAAAATATTTAGGAAATAACACAGATATTATATGTACCCTGCGTATTATAACAGAAGAAAAAGTATATACACGCAGAAAAATGTTGCATTAAAATTACTGAAAGATCAGTAAATATTATTCAAAATTCGCGGACAAAACAAAAATTTAGTCAAAGAATAACAATTTTTTACTGTAAACATTCATGAATTTTCGGTATATATTCACAAACATGCAACAATATTTACTGAATAGTTCGGTAATTTTTGACTGAAATTTTGTTTTGCCTGTGTGTTACTGTGTTTTGAATAATATTTACTAAACTTTCAGTAATTTTTAATGCAACATTTTTCTGCGTCTATAAGGAAATAAAAACTGAAATCATTACGTTGTTTTTTTAAGAGAAAATGAATTAGTGAGAAAATCTAATGAGAGTGATGAAAAATGAAGGGGGGGGGGGAGATTAAAAAATTTTGATACCATTTTTAATTAAGTCGGAAATTATAATTTTTTAATTTTGAAAAAATAAAAATGAAAATTATCTACAATTTTCTAGTAGTAAATATTATATAGTTAATTTCGAGTCAACAGTGATTCTATTAGGATGAAGTACCGTAAGTATCAATAGAATTTAATAAATTTTAAAACATTATTTTAATTTTAAAATAAATAATAATAATTGATTAAATATATTTAAAAATATTTGTCTTATATAATATTTTTATATTCTTATAACGTAGAATAGCATAAGTATATATATAATTGTCAATATATATTTCACAAACTACTAAAATATGTAATTTTTATATATTTATATATTAAGATTTAATTGCAATCATTTTGAATAAAATATTTCGACTAATTAATATTTATGTTGTAAGTATAGTACATGTTATGATTTTTCTGCTACATTATTTACGAATAGTGCATTCAATGAATTGAATTATAAGTTAATTATATTTAAAGTTCATATAACCCGACGAATTTCAATAAATATTATGAAGAATAATTCAGTTCGATTGAATAATTAATGGCAGTATATTAAAATTCTATTTTATAATATATATATAAATTTTTAACATTAAAGTTTATTGATAAAGTTGTACATTTTAAAGCCTTACAAATCATTCAAATTAACTATTATATATATTATTAAAAATCTACAATTTACAACAATATGACGTAAATATTATAACATAATTATTAATAGAAACTGTTCTATATTTCATACGCATGCAAAACGACACCATATTTTTGTTTTGTAATAAAAATAAAACAACAATATATTATTGACTCTCTAATATATAACTGCAAATTAAACAATTACTTTTCAATGACTAATTTATATTTTTAGTTTATATAAATTGAACAGAAAAGTGAATTCACTATTATAATAATAATGTAGTGTAGCTCAGGAATGAAATAGTATATAACATTAATATTGTCGATTAAATCAAATTTAAAACAAGTGGCATTTTATATCTCTCCTTTTTAAACATGATATAATTTATAATTTAATAACTGAAGCCTAACGTGTATATATATATATTTTTATTTTTTGTTCAAATACATTTTATAAAACATTCTGCCAATTATAACAATTTTATATTATAAACTTACATAATAAATGTTTGTAATGATAATCTAATTTAAAACTTGAAGTATAAAATAAAATAATCCTCGATTTGCCGAGTTTTAACACGAGTTAATATTGAAATATGTATTTGCAGCTTTTTTAAAAACTGTTGCCTACGTAATATAGAAGGTTGAAATTGCAATTTAATTAAAAGAATTGACAATATTGCTTGCAGCATTTAAAATAAACAAAATAGAATGATATGCGATTTATTAATTGAACGTTAAAAATGTAATCCTTTCAGGACATATTATTAAACTGAATAAATGATTGCTCAACGTCAAACAATTATTCGTAGCATATGAAAATAATATTTAATTGATCACCTGAAATCAATGTGTATTTGTTTGACGCGTGAGATCGCGCGCCAGGATAATTCCATTTTTATCGAAGTAAACGACCTCGGAATATCGTAATTCTATTAGCAAATAATTAGTGGCACTTTGACTTGCGCATATCCGCGCACAATTTAAATAATTAGTAACGCGAGGAGTGGAGAGCAAGAGAGCAGAAATAACCGCACGAGGTGATTCGTTCGACGATCGACGACGGCGCGTCTGGCGAACGCAAAATCTCGCGACAAATTGTCAGTATCGTTTGTCAGACATGCCTTTATGCCCGCGCCCGTCTTTCCTATATCCTTTCCTGCACCTTAAACCCCCACTCGCCATTTCATCTTTTTATTTCTATACGTTTCTGCCGGATCCAAACATTGGTAACATTAAAATTCAAACTTATATGGTCTAATTTAAATCGCACGCCATTCTAATTTAAATTATCGTCAGTCTTAAATTATAATACGTAATATAAAACCAATTTAATTCATCGACTCATTATATAATAACTTTAAGTAAATTACAACTTTTTTTCAAGAGGTTTCCGCAAACAAAAAAAAAAACGAAATACAATCATATATTGTAATGAGTCGAAAATTGTGACAAATTATAATCCAAATGTAATGGTAACGGCTAAATAACGTTACAAATGTAATTTTAAAATGATTAAATTTAGCATGCAAAAGGAAGTCGCGAGTTAACGATAACAATATTACACGAATATCATATAATTTGCAAAGTTAAGAAGTCAATTAAATTTTACTTAATTAAATTTATAGTTATGTATATGTTCTTGATAATAAATATGATGGAATGGGATTGAAAGTATAATTCAATTATATAGTAAATGTTACTAACGAAGATCGGTTTGATTAAATATCATGAATAGCTTTTGTTTGCAGTATTTTCTGTAATATACCCGAGCATATAAAGATGGGGGGGGGTCTGGTATAATGAAATTGGCCACACCCCCAAAGTTTAGCTTAGCATAAAAGTTATTTAGTTTGGTAATTATAGTGATGTCCTAATTTGGGAAATAATCGATATATTGTTGTTATAGGTAGACGAGTGAATGCGATCTGACCAATGGACAGCCGGTTCGGAGGGTCAAAGGACGATCCTTACACACCCCCCGGCAAGCCAACTTGTTAGAAACACTGTGTGCTGTCCCCTCAATTTCCGATTGTAGTTTTCTCCTTTTATCGCACGCGAGTTCGATGTTCTCTTATTATACAAGTCCGACTTTTATAAAATGGCGTCCATCTCATATACAGACTTTTACCATTTACATGCACAATTCTCAAAATCTGCATCAAATTTTGTTAATCGATTAATATTTTGTTAATTCGATTATATATTTTTTTTTTTTATTTTTTTCTGTAAATTGCATTAAGAATTTAACAATTTTTACTGAATTGATGTTTGGGCCAATAATTGTAAGCATTTAATATTATTTGCATGCTTTCTAAATAAAAGTAATAAACTAACATATTCCATTTTTATAATGTAACTTTCTTTACTGTTAAGTATTTTAAAGATTTTATGATTCTGTAAATTAATTGTTTGTTTAATCTTTATTAAAGCAACCATTTAATTATTTATTGATACAAATTACTTTTTTATCAAAATATGTTTTAAACAATTGTAACTAATATACATTTTCAAACAAAAACAGCTATTATAGTTATAGAATTATAATATTTAAATCTAACGTGGATATATAAATAAAACTGTAGATTTTGCGAAAGATATAAACTCGATCGTTAAGACTTTATGACGATTTCGTATCTCTCGATCTGAGGCGTAACTATATAATATCGCAAACGCTGTATAATGCGAGTTGAATTAATTGTTGTTAAAACAGCAAAATATTAAAAAATTAATGAATTGTAAATTCATAAAATTTTTTTCTTATACTTTTTTAACCACCATTTACAATTTCGTATGAAAATAATAAACTGCGTATATTATCGATGAATACATGTGTATATAAATAAATTTGAAAAAAAAAAACAAATTATAAATTTAACTCGTTTTTAATACTAAATTAAATTATTGATATATTTTTAATAGTAAATTAAATATTGACGAGCAACACATTTTAATAAATAAAAATGATTTGTTGTTAATATTTTTTAAATAATAAAATAACATTTTTATAACATCTAAAGATTATATTTATAAATATACTTACAATACATTGTTAAATTCTAAAACTTTTATAGGATTGGATACATTTTAAAATTAAGTAATTTATAAATATGTAACTTTTTCATACACAATAAAAGGATTTCTTAAAATATCAAAATTTTAACTTTATATTTCACTTTCATCTCTGATGAAAATAGACAAAAAAATCCAGCGTGGATGATGTAGCATATAGGGTGATTTGTCCCATTGTAACCCTCGTACTTTAACCCCCTTTCCCTTACTTCATTTTAAATTAGGCTTTCTCCGATTACTTTTTTACCCATATTTATTTCAAGAGTACAAATTTCGAAATTCGATCAAACTTGTATCCGTTACGTTTTCTGGATTATTGTCTTTAATCTTTTGTATATTAGTTAATTCAATTTTATTCATCATATTATAACAATACATACATTTAATAAAATGATAAATAATTAATGAAGCAAATAAATTTGAATTTATATTTTAGACATAAATTAAATTTTTTAATATCTAGTTAATTAAAAGATTGTATCCGTATGTATGCATAAAGTAGACTCGTAATAGAAAGCATATTATTTAAATTTTATAACTATATAATCTCATCAAAATAAAAAATTGTAAAAATTAAATATTGACGAAATAAACCATTTAATAAATATAATATATAAATATGTTTAATAAAATTAAAATTCTTTAAAATTATTTAAAGAAATAGACATCCATAAAGTATAAATATTACTGTTTAATCCAATAGCTCTAAAATTTGCAACATTAAATTAAAATAAAAATAATTTTTAGATTTTAAGGAAGAATATTTAAAATAAACTTTTTTTAAACGCAAAAATAAAAATTATACTATATAAAATATTAGTCACCTTTTTATCTTATATAAGATTAAGTAATACTTATATGCTGAACGGTTACACAGATTTTACACTTAATCACAATTCGCACATGATTACTAGAACTGAAAAATCTTACAACTGATCTCAAGAGACATTGGACACTGAGAAACACGAAGAACGTGTCTTATTCAACAAGAATCAAGCAAACGACTGGCGCAGGGTTCTTCCCAATTGAGAATCGCGTTATTATTATTTAAAACAACCCTTCGACCGATCAAGTAGGGGGTAAACTGTACATCAGGGGTTGTGCGTGGCATGGCACAGTGGTGGGATTTAAAAAGTTAGGGTAAAGCTTAGAAGGGTGAACGTGGATTTAGGTCCAGGTGCCTCCAAGGAGGGGTAAAAAAAAGGGGAGCGCGACGCCGGGGGCTTTCTTTTATTTTTTTGTCTTTTTTACCGTCGACCGAAGGGCCGCGTACGCCTTTATCACGTGTACCGATTTTTATACTTGTACATATGTTTTTTCATTGCGATTTTCCACGCTGAAAAAAACGCCGAATGTCTAATGTCGGTTTATATTGTACATAAAACATCTTAGAATTCAACACTAAAAACTATATTTCTCTATATTTTTTATTCAATATAAATGTCTTATTGAAAATATTGCAATTTTTACAAAAAAATACATAATATTATACAAATTTTAGCTTATGATGGTGCATCAATTTGCGATTGCTTTGAAAAGTCAAAAACTCGTAAATTGTGTGATTTGTGATCACCACCGGCAACAAAAACAAAAGGATTATCAGGATTTCCGGATAAACATTGGATCATGCCTAAATTACTAGTTTTATGAGATATTTGTTTGGTTAAACCCACGGTATAATCGCTTATGTCCCAAATACAAATATTACTACTTGCTGATGCTGTAACCAGCATAGTAGTTTCAGCTTGACTTATACACAAACCTGTAATATACAATTATTTCATTAAAAATCATTAAAAATATATATTTCTTTAACTTTTTAATAGTTTAAAATTATTTTCTATATATATAATTAAAATGTTATTATAAATAATTATTTAAGTGTAAAGAATATTATAAAACAATATTATTATACATATCAACATAAATTGGTTTCAACATTAATTTTATTCATATTAATTAAATTAAAAATTTATAATTTTAAGATGAATTACTTTATTTATACATAGAAAATATTAAATGTATGAAATTTTTGTTTTAATTATTATTTTTATGAAGTTGCTACAACACGTAAATATTCATTTTAAATACATAAAATATTTATATTAATGTTTACATACCACTTATCTCTTTATCATCAATTTTTGCCTTCCATAATACATCATTTTCCTTTCTGATATCGATACATTCAACTGTACCACAATTAGTACTTATCTAAAATTAATAAAATTTAGTTTTATTAGAAATTATGTACTTTCTACTACGAATATACCTAATAAATATAATATTTTAAAAGTATTATTTTTAACAGTTATTTTTATTTAAACTAAATAATAACATTTAAATTGATGGTATTATTTAAAGAAAGATAATACATTTTAATATAAATTAATAAGAAATTAAATTTTTTATTTATTGAAATTAATGCATGCATGCAGTAAAAAACTTACATATGTTTCAATGCAACTTACCATACAAATATTTGTATCTTTTTTATACCAAGTTACACGTTCAACTTCACCTGAAGTTTTCCAAGATTTATAAGTATTATCAGTTGCGCAGTCAAATAGCCTCACGTATCTATTATCAGTTAAGAAGATAAATATATATATTAATTAAGTGTAATAACATTATTTATAAAATAATTATATAGTAAACACTGGAAGGATGGATAGAACAATTGTATCATGTATCAAAATTTACAATACATTAGAAGAAATTCATGTTGAAATTCCAAAAAATTCAATTTAAACAAATTTAAAAAAAATGTAATTTAAATTTATAATTTATATAATATAAATCTCAAATTCTTATAGAAATTCAAAGTAAAATGTATATTCTGTTACAATTAAAAAAGTAAACAATACTAAACTATCCCCTACATCTTTCTCGAGTTAATTATTAATTGTATAAAAATAATAATAATCCATACTTGTCTGCACAACCAGTTAGTAAGCACGAATTTAAATCGGGGCTCCATTCTATGCATTGAACTTTTTCTTCAAAGGCTGATAATTTTGTAGCGGGTTTACCATTTTCTAAATCCCATAACAATACTGTTTGATCAACAGATGCTGATGCTAAAATATGTCTATATTCAATATTCCAGGCAAGATCTAAAACTGCATCTTTGTGACCAACTCCTTTACGCTTCTTTTTTTTACTTGCTTTACATCCAAGTTGGAATGCTGGTTCCAAACAATTAACAATATCCAAATCCCAAACATCAATTACAGGTGACATGGTACCAACTGCAGCAAGGTTACCTAGCAATACAAAAATGTATAATTTAATATTATATATAAATATAATAATTAATGGTCGTTATTGGCATTGTGAAATAGTTGTATATAGTATACAAATAGTAAAATGAAATAGTTTAACAAGATACTCCCAATAAACAACATTTCCAAAACATTAATGAAGTGGTATTTATTACAACCAACCAGTACAATATGATGTTAGGGCTTCTTTATCACATTCATTCAGGTTTTTAAATTTTTAAAGGGAGTTGAGAGGTGAACATATTTCTGTCCCCTGGTTAAATTTTGATGAGCAATTTTTCACACACAACTTCAATAATTCAGGCACCAGAATATATATATAAATATATATATTTATTATGTAAACTATTCAATATTAAAAACATATATTGTTATTTAACTTACCAGCTTTTTCAGCACTAGGATCGAAGTTAAGCCATTCGATACAAAGTGGAAATGAAGGAAGAAACATATCATGATGGCAATAAAATGACTCTTCTTTATCATTAAAAACTGCAAGAATATAATTTAATTTGATTAAAAACCAATTATGATTAATTAATAACTACAAGAATATCTAATTATTAATTATAAAATATAATAATTTTAGGTTATAAAAAAATATTTATATATTATTATTCTAAGATTTGAAATTTTTATTACCATATACTTCTAAAATACTAGCTTCTCCATCAACACGTCCAACTAAAACCAAATTATCATCTGCTTTAATTATATCATCTTCTTTTTCTGAATCACTGTCTTCTGTTATTTTTATTGGGTTATCATTGTTTTCATTTTTTGGCATTACAAGATCACCAATTTTGCACTGAATTGATCCATCTAAAACAAATGATATTTTTTAATACAATATATTTGAATATATAATGAATTTGTATTGAAACAAAATGCTTTCATCTATTCTATGATATGTAGCATTCACTTTCAATATAAATGTAAATGTTTATAATATATTTAAACATATTAATTAATTTAATTTAACTTAATTTAATTTAACCTTCATTGTCATAATTTTTTAAATTAAATTCATCATCTGCATCCATTGGCTCATCAAATTCTTCAGAAATTCTTTGGCCTTCTCCATCTTCCTCCCCATCTTCTTCTGCAGATTTTATTTCTCTACAGAAAAATTTATAAATTGTTATATTTATGTTATATTATATTTATGTAATTATTAATAACAATGAAATAATTTAAAAAAAATATTCTAAAAGTTAAATTAATTTTTCATTTCATTACAATCATTTTATAATATAAATCAATTGATTATACATTTTTTCAAAACTATGGTTATAATTATATCATAATTTACAATATTTCCACACTTACTCTATATTTAAATCAATAATAGCCTTTAATTCATCTTCTGTTAGTTCAACCTAGAAATAAATAATAATTTCATAAATTATAGCATTATATTTTAAAGTTGATATAAAATAATTGTTATAAGTAAAATATAATAAAATATACTTTTTCTGGTACAGTTGCAGCAACTCCTTTTTTTACCCAGGTTGTACATGCCACAATATTCATATTGAAGGTTACTTCTTAAAATTATTAAAAAAATAAAATAATTTAAATTAAACAAATGGTTAAATTTAAATGTATTTATAATTAATTGTTAACTGCATATATTATTAATTCAATAAAATAAATTAATATATATTAACAAAATCAAATATGTATTTATCGTATTTATACTTCCAATGACCACGTGAACCACTTTGACAATACAATTCTAATCTAGTGGCAGTGTTACCAATGTTACAATCACCAGTATTTGTTTGTTGGATAAACTGTGACTCCATCCATTGAGCGAACTCATTTCGGAAGGGGGCCAACGAAATTGAGGAAAAGTTAAAATCCCTATCATGGTTTAATGCCTAAATATAAAAATTATAATTTTAAATTAAACATCTAATTGAAGAAACTATTATTCATAATTCATATCTTTAAAATGTATAAAATATTGCATGCCGAAAAGGGATTGATATTTAATTGATTAAATATATAACTGATTTTAAATCTAATGATTGTTATATACTAAAATGTATACAAATTAAATGTGAAAATTATATTTAAAAAATTGTATAATTTAATGTTGTAATATTAATAGAAAAAACTAATACATCATCTGACTTATATGTTATCGACATTAAGGTGGTTCTTTAAACGATTTTGACAGATATTGCAGATTTCGTTATATTTTTATTAATTTATTCAATACGTTTATTGTTCGTATATACGCACATTTTCTCATTTTTATAGAATTCATTTAATGTAACAGAAATCAATTTAACATAATATTAAAAAAGTAAATAGAAAACTCGTTTTCGAGGTGATAATAAAACGAGTTTACTAAATACGTCAAGAATTTTATTTGAAAATTTATATTACACAAAAATATTTTCCCATCATTAAAAAATGTGTGCAAATTCTTATATTGTATAAAAAAGCAAATTTTAATACTGCAATAAAAGAAAACACTGTTCCGTTACATTAGACTTGAAGACCCCTCTTCAAGGGGTTCCGTCTACTCCAACGGTTTAGTGTTTTGTTTATGGAGCATTATAAAATTGTTTTTTATAACATATATCCAGAATTTGAGATATATTCATTATTTGACTAAATTAGTAGTTGCTATTCAATCCAGCTATTTTCTCACTTTAGAAGAATACCGCTATTCGAAACGAGTTGTGGTCCCCCATTAACAATCTTGAATAATTATATAACATTGATTATTATAATTTACAAAAATATATAAAAATCTGCAATATCTGTCAAAATATTGCAGATATTGGTTTGCAGTCTATATATAAGAGTTTTTAATAATATTTCCTTATTTGATGACAATACACGTTTGCCAACTTGACACTTGCCATAGTAAGAAAATCGTAAGCGCGGGCCCGTTTTCGGTGTCTGAATAAATCCAAAATTGTTTCTATCGGAAATCAATATAATATTTCAATTTATTAATAAATTAATTTTGATTTTTTTAAAAATAATTAATCAGTTCATTTATTTTTATTGTTATAGAAATTATATTAATTAAATTAATATTCAACTAACTTATACTATTATTTATTAATAAATATAATAAAGATATATAAGCTCAAATAATTATATTTATATAATATATATGAAAAATAAATAATAAAAATTAATTAAGATTGCCCATAAAAGAAAATTTTAATTAATTTTTTAGTATATATGGAGTCCTTAATAAACACGAGCCAATAAAAAGTGCGTAACACGTCATCTACAATTTAAAAATTAAATTAGTCCTAATGTATATAATATATAAATATTGATTTAATCGAAAATGTAACTATATCTTATGATTTATAATTTTTGCAATTATATATTTATAAAATATAATAAATTTTTCTTATTATTTTTATATAGGGAGTGAGGGTGTTAAAAAATACCTAACGTATACACATACTTACATTCCAATTATTATATAGTGAACTATTTATATTATATATTTTGGTACAAGTAAATTTAAATAATTAATATTATAATTAATATTATAATATATTATAATATTGTTATAATATTGTTATAATTAATATTATATTCGTAAAATTAAAAAAAATGAATAGGGAAACATTCATAAATAAACACGTCCTTGAAATGTTTACATGCTAATGCTTTTTTTTCTGCTTCTTAAATACTTCATCTCCAGTTTCCAGTATCATTATATATAAAGTTCAATATTATGTTCATGTCTAATATAAATTAATTAACAGATAAATATATAAACGAAAACAATTTATTTAACAAGAAAATTGTTCAATACAAGGTAAATGAATATAAATATTTTTTTAAAATAAGTTTTATGAATTTATATAAATTTTATTATAAATTAAATCGAATACAATTTACAATGGATTTATTATTTGCTTTATATCTTTATCTGGTATACATTTAATGTATAACATATATTGTATTATTTAGAAATATTTGAAAAAATTAAGAAAATAATTAAAAGAAATATTTATATTATTTTTAGAATTATTAAATATATCTGAATATTGATATAAGACGTTCAATAGTATAAAACAATTATATAATAAACCTTGTATTACTTATATAATTTTATATATTATGTAATTTATTTTATGTTATTATTGTACATGAAATATAAAAATTATGTATTATCTGTAGGTTAATTGTATTATATTTTTATATAAAAAAGTATTTTCATATATTTTTATTAATTATCCTATATAAAGCAATAATTTTTATTATAATGTTAGTTTAAAAATAATAATTATAATAATAAAAATAGTATATTGTTATTAATTACTAAAACAAACAATATTTTTTAAAACAAAAGTTATTAAAAATTGTATTTTATGATTTCATTAATATAAATAAATATACTACTTTACTATAAACAGTTCATATATTATATTATGATAATAATTTATAAGAATCAATTAATAATCAATATTAATAGTGACATCGACTTGATTAGATTTAAATGCAAGTGTATTATATTTATAATTATATAACTTTTTAATTTCATTTTCTTTTCAGATAATTTAATTCAAGCAAAATGAGTGATTATAAAGCTTTGTTTGACTTTTCGAAACCTTTTAAAAAAATTGTTGTACCAACTCCAACAAGTAGAAAGAAAGTATCTGCTGACATATCTTCTTGGAGTTCAAGAAGTACAATAAATTCTTTATGTAAACCAGAATGTGGTACAGATTATGCTAAAAAGTACATAGAAGAAGAAGAAAAACAATTATTAGAGGTAAATAAATATGTACATAATGTAAACTGTGATTAGTAATATATAATTTATTTATATATTTTCTATTACTTCTTATTGTAAATTTATTGAGGACTAATGTTTTATATATTTATACATTCTAAACTTTCTATGATACATTATAATTTTATTATCTATTTAAAAATAGTTAATTAATATAATTATTATTATAATAGCACTCAAAAAAATTAAGTAACAGTAATGGAAAATTTGATGAAATTTCCATTGGAACTGTACGAACTGGAATGAGTGATGTGATGGATATTGATTTTAACAAAATATATCGTACTTATAATTTTGCGCATCGTCCACAACAAACTCTTCCTGTTAATTCTATGAAAGATAAAATTATTTCAATGATTGAAACAAATTCTGTACTTGTTATTGAAGGACCAACGGGTTGTGGTAAAACAACACAAGTTCCACAATTTGTATTAGACAGTTGCTTTCAAAAGAAAGTTCACTGTAACATTATTGGTAATAATTATGTTGCTTGTATCTTCTTAAATACACATATCTGTAGATTAATAAACAATATGGATTAAATTATTTAAGAAAAATTAAAAGAGTTCATTATGTTTTTAATTTATTTATTAATTTTGAAATTATAGTAACGCAACCAAGAAAAATTGCTGCTATAAGTATTGCTAAACGTGTATCAGAAGAAAGAGAATGGCCTCTAGGTACTCTCGTTGGATTTAAAGTTGGAATGCTAAATAAAACATCACAAGATACGAGATTGACATATTGTACTACAGGTGTTCTCTTGAGACAGCTTATCACACAAAAAAGCATGCTCAATTATACACACGTGATTTTAGATGAAGTTCATGAACGTGATCAAGAAATGGATTTTCTTTTGTTAGTTGTTCGAAAACTTTTACGTTCAAATTCTAGATCTGTTAAAGTAATCTTAATGTCAGCTACAATCAATGTTGACAAATTTGCTAATTATTTTTCATCACCAATTAACAACAAAATGGTTCCAGCCCCAATTATTGATATTGCTAAAAATCATGCATATGAAATAGAAAAATATTATTTATGCCAACTGGGTGCATTGGGAGTGGTATAAATTATTAATATTTTAATCTGATAATTAACATGTTTACATATCTATAATGAAGTAATAAAATATGTATTTTAAACTATATTATTTTTTCAGTTACCACACATAGCCTGGGATAATCCTAGAGTTTCAACAGAAATGATGGAATTCTGTTCAAAGCTTGTTAACGTGTTTGATGAAATTGATAATGAACATAGACACGTTGTACTGATTTTTTTACCTGGTATTTGGGAAATTGAAGAAATGCATCAATCTTTAACTAATTTTATACAAAGAAATGATCCTAAATGGGATATTGTTGTTTTACATTCAACAATTACAAATGAAGAACAACAAACAATTTTTGAACTACCTCCAGAAGGTTATAGGCGGATAATTTTATCTACAAACATTGCTGAAAGTAGTATTACTGTTCCAGATGTTAAATATGGTAATATTAAATACGTAAATGTGAACAAAATTTAGAAGCCTTTATTTCCGTTCATAAATTATAATTTATATAAATATCATCTTTTTTTCTTTAGATTTAAGTTAATAATTTCTAATTATTATTCGTACAATTTTTCTTGACACATTTATTCACACTTACTCTGATTCGTTAACTACATGTTGTATTTTTTTATATATATAATGTACATAATTATCACAATATTTAACTAGTATCTATTCATTTTTACATAATGTCAGCAATTAATTATACTTCACTTACTTTTTTGTATATTGTATTATATTTTGCATCTTCACAATTTTTCTCATTGTCTTTATTCGCCTTTCCAATTCCTCTCTCTCATTAATATTATTTTGTTTTTAAATAATATTGTTTTTACTATTTTTACTATTATCTTTCTCTGGAAAATATTTACTAAATTTCTTGATTCTATTCTTTTCAGTAATAGACTTTTGCTTAGCAAAGGTATTAGTCACCAATCCTGAAACTAATTTTCAGTGCTTAGAATTAACATGGGCGAGTAAAGCTAATTGTGAACAACGAGCTGGAAGAACTGGACGAACAACAGCTGGACGAGTTTATAGACTTGTTCCTAAACGATTTTATGAAGTAAAGAGATATTAAAATTAATATTATATTAATATGTGATTATACTAATTTATTTAGTTACAAAATTAATGAAAATAATATTTAGGGAAATTTTGTTGAAGAAAGTCCTCCAGAAATTCAACGAGCACCTTTGGAACATACGGTTTTAAATGCTAAATTGTTGGATATGGGTTCACCAAAAACTTTGCTTGCTTTATCATTAGATCCTCCAGACTTATTTAATATTGAACGTACAATTCTTATATTGAAAGAAGTTGGTGCCTTATTAAATCAAAATGTAGATTCAGATCGATTTGATGGAGAATTAACTGGGCTGGGAAGAATGATGGCTTCCTTACCAATAAACATAAATGTTGCTAAACTTATAGCTTTAGGTCATGCTTTTGGTGTTTTAAGAAGCACAATCATTATCGGAGCTAGTATAAGTACTAAAAGTGTGTTTAGTAATCCATTTAAAAAAAAGATACAAGCTTATAGGTTTGTTATTTTTTAAATATTTATATAAGAAAATATATACATTATATATATTACATAATATATATTACATACGAATTATCTTATACTTATATAATAATTAAACATTGAATGATAAATTGATTTTGATTTTATTGCTTGCACAAAAAATTAATAAACCAATTTTATTTAAAAGATATAAAGTAGATTAAGTAAATTTGAGTAAGTTTATTTTTCTGAACATGTGTAAATTTTAGAGATTTGATTAAGCAAGACTGTTTAAGGAATATAATTATAACTTATAACATTATTTTTTATATTATTAACAAATTTTTATGATTTATTATTTTTTTAATTTATATTTTAAAGTATTAATTGTTTAAATTGATATGAATGAAAACGTTTATTGTTTTATTGTTATAATTTTCTTATGTTGAAACTTAATGGTTTCAATTGTTCCGTTATATATAATGTTTAGTTGTATTGTATAAACTCATTACATATTTAAATTAATGTTTTAAGGATGTTTGAAGTTTTAGTTTATAATCTAAATGATTGCAGTGATATAAAACAGTAAAATTTGAATTGATTGATATCTATAATGAGAATTGTTTATATAATATTTAAATAGCTTTTGCTACTAACTAATTTAATATGATAAAATTGTTATTGTCTAAACGCAGATACTAAATTGAGTGTTATTATTCATATTGCTATTATTGATGTAGATTTTATATTAATCTTATTAAATATTTAATACATTTATGTATTTCAGCATGAAATTAAATTGGTCTCAAGGCTCAAGCAGTGATTGTATTGCATTTTTAAATGTTTACAATATGTGGATGTCAGAAAAAGCTAATCGTAATATTAGAAATAAAAAATCAGAAAAAGCTTGGGCTGAAAGGCACTTTATTCAGTTACGCGCTTTATATGAAATTAACACACTTATTCAAGAATTAACATATAGGTTGAAAAATATTGGTATAATTGTTCCAACGGGAGTTCATCATCTTGACGATCAGAAAAACTTTGGATTTATATTGAAAACAGTGATTGCTGGAGCATTCTACCCAAATTATTTTCAAAATATAAATGCGTCCGATTTATCTGATAATGAAGACTTAAAAGTAATTGCAGGTCTTGATCCAAACAGGACTGTATATGTTAAAGGTTGGCCTCAAAATCAACCTGGGCCACTTTACACTAAAAATTTTCAACAAATTTTTCAAGGATGTTGCGGAATAAAACAGAAAACAAATATGAGAATTTCTTTTGATTTTTCTAGTCGCGCATACATTACTTTTGGTTCAGAAGCAATGAAACTTCGACATGTTGATGATGCAGCAGATTTTAATGTTTCTGGAAAAATTTCAAATGCTGTTTATAGAGCATTAAAAATGCGGGATAATGGAGATATTATTATGCCTATAATGAGAGCTGATGAAGCTAATAAAATCGCAAAAGAATTAAATCTTCAGAGACATGTTGGTTTTACAGACTATTTCAGACCAAATAAAACAAGTCAATTCTCTTATGACGATGAAGAACAAGTTAGAAGTATTGAACAATCAAACAAGAATGAAAGTAATAAACACAATATATATATTTACAAACGATCAATTCTGCCTGGTTTAATCGTATTTTATATGCCAATAGTTATAACTAAGGTAAGGGATAAAACACATTTTTTTTTCTTATAAAAATATTGTAATACATTATATATTAAATATAAAATTAAATTAAATATTAAAAAACTAATATTTATAATATTACAGAAGAGTTTAGTTTAGTATTAGGCATTTCTATTATTATAAGTATTGTAATTTGTAACTGACGTGGTATAGTAATTTTTATGCACATTAATAATTATTATTTTTAATTAGGTTAATGATCCTTGTCAATTTTGGGCTAGAAGTAAAGACGATGAAGCTGATTTAATTTATCAAAAAATTGAAAGTGAAATTAAAAAAGAATCCAAACTAATTCCATTAAATCATAAACCATTTATAGGGGAATTAGTAATTGCCTGTTTAAAAGAACAAGATAAAGCTTTGTATTACCGTGCAATGGTTCGAAATATTGCAATTGAAAATAATCAAGAAAAAATTGGAGTATATTTAGTTGACGTTGGTCAAGTTTATGAATTTTTTACTAATGATTTACGACAATTTCGTGAACCGAATGATGTAATGACATATCCTGCTCAAGCATTTGAATGTACTTTAGCGTGTTTAAAACCAAAAGAAACCCATAAACATGACAACCGATTTACAACAGCAGTTATTACTTCATTTAACAAACTTATTCGGCAAGCAAAGTGTTATGCTGAAATTTACTCTGTAGTTAATAGTGTTATACACATGAAATTAAATTGTGTTCTGTCTAATCAACGACGAATTAAAATAAACGATTGGTTAATAGCTCAAGGTCATTGTGAATTACAAGAAGAAGATTTTCAATCAAAGAAAAATCATGATATAAGACTGGAATCTGCAGAACTTAGTAAAGAGCAAGTTCATTTTTACGAAGATAGTCAATATGATCATAGTGATATTCAGTTTAAAGTCCCTGAAATAAATGAGTCTCAGTGTAATACATCTATTTATCTTAAAGGACCTTACTCTCCACTGGAAATGAATTTATATTCATTAGTTATTTCTGGATGTGGCAGAAGAGTAAAAATTAATCAAATGTCAGTAAATTCTGTATTGCTGAATACAAATCCAGGAGTTAACTATAGTCGACTAGTAATTGCTGGCATAGTTCATCAAAACGTGTCAGGAACTTTATTAAATCTAGATGTTACGACACTAATGCCTAATATTCCAGGATTAATATCATTGTTAGCTTTAATATTTGCACCGAAAATTGAGTTAAGGAGAAATAAATATGGAAATAGATATAGTTCAGGATTATGTGGATTAGGATATGACATACTAAGTAGAAATAGTTTATTTTTAGAACATGATATGGAAATAGGATTTGATGTAGACATAGATAATAATGACTTATTAATGGTATGTAGTATATAGTTTGATGCAAATAATAACATACACTATGTTAATTTGTTTATTTTATCTTTTAAATGCATATCACTATTGGTAATTTTAGATTAATAAATTAAGGCACTGGTTGAGCGTAATATTAGAACTGTCTAATGGAAAAGAAACTGATATAGAAGAAACCATAAAATGTCAAGAAAAAGTTCGAGAATCATTTATGGCAATTTTTGAGAAAGAAAGAAATCAGCAAAAAGTAGAATTTACAACTAAAATGGGTCAATGGAAGGCTTATGACGAAACATTAATTTTACAGCCTGCCAAAGTATATATGATAAAAAATAATATTTATCCATTACATAATGCATTGGAACTAGTTCCTACAGAACCTTTGTTTGAAGAAATGACTGAACATTACGATGAAATAAGAAAACTATTAGTTGAGTAAGTAAATTTAATCTGTTAAATTTAAGGTATTTCTGTTATATTAGAATAAAACATTAAAAATATGTCTATTTTTACAGAGATCCACAAAAACACATAGAAGACATTGTTTGCAAATTTTGTAATGAAAAAGTTTTTGGCATTTACGAACTCCGTATTCATATTATGAAACCAGATCATGATGAAAATGTTAGAAAATATGGTATCAGTTTATATTATTAATTGGCATATTTGGATCTGACTGAAAAATTTTTTATTTTTTAGTAAAACAATTGAAATTAAGAATTAAGTTTATTTCAGATATAAAAATTATGATTATTTAAAATACTCTAATTTCTATTTAAAATGTTTGTAGCTAATTTGACAAGTATTCATAAATTTAAAAGTTATGTATTTGTTATAAAAAAAAATAGAATGAAATATACTATTTCATTTTTACTAAGTTAATTATTAAGATTATATTCTAAATTTTTTATATTTATCATATATATTTTGTGTTTTTATAATGTAAAATTTATTATATATTTATTATTATATTATATTAATCATAGTTTATGAATTACTTAAAATAATGTTTTGTTAATTAATACTTTCAGTCGTGTACTAATAAGTGTTGAAAAATAAAAAATAAAAGAATATTTTTGAACCACAGAGTATTTTTATTTTTATAATAATAATTTAAATATTTTACACGCGTAGATATTTATTATTTGTATACAATCTCATATTATAGTAATCCATGTCGACAAAGGAATTAATAAAATAATTTATATTGAATTAGCTAACTATGTTTGTCGAATAGCACGCATTTGCTTGCGGCGTGCTTGGACAACGCCATATACCACAGCGGCTAAACTGCGGCAAGTACTACGATGTCTGGCACTTCCTTCTGCATGTAAGGTGCCTTTTCCTAATACAAAGTATGTCTCCATAGTACCTTTTCCTTTTACTTCAATCATTCCTCTTTTTTGTGTTTGATATCCTCGGGACTCTAACACCTACATTATTTTTTATTATAAATTTGTTTATTAGACATTTTTTTTTATGTCTTTTATACTGCTAAAACTTACCCTAGCAATTTCACTTGGTACTTGTATTTTTCCCATAACTCCTGTTGAGTCCATCCTTGAGGCCTCATTAACAGTATTACCCCAAATGTCAAAGACTGGTTTGCGGGCTCCAATAACGCCTCCAACTAATGGCCCGCAACTGATACCAACTCTGAGATCGAAATTGTTAAATGAATGAATATTGACGTCTTCAAGACGGTGTCGCATGGCTACTGCATAGTCTACTAATCTACATAAATGTTCCATGCTGTCCTTTCGTAAATCCTACAAAATTAACAAATTGTATTACAATTTTAATATTTATTATTTTAATATAATACATTCTACAAAGTTATTAATTAGATATTTACATTCTGACTGGGATTTAGACCAGATGCTGCCATATATGTAGCACCGACTGTTTTAATTTTTTCAATGCAATGAAAGCGCGTTTCATCCAAAAGTTCATCAAAATCAGCTATAAAAATAATCATAAAAAGTTGGCTAATTACTTGTAAATGTTCCAATATATATAAATATATATATATTTCACTAACCAATAATTTCATTTAAAAGTCTTATACACTCCATGCCCTTATTTACGTCTTCAGAATAAAATTCTGTGAAATTTGGCACACTAGCAAACATTACACCCACTTTATCTCGTGACTGAGAATACAACTCCTAAAAATTATTACAAAAAATAAAAAATGCATTTACTGAATAAAAATGTGTTCTATTTAAAGATTATTATAATCCTACTTCTGGTGCTCGATCTTGCGTTAAAAAATGATGAGCTACATGGTCTGGAAGAATATTTTTTAAAAGTTGCATATTATTGTGTCGCGATTCAATCATATCTGCAAGTTCTCTCTCCGCTTGTTGTTTCCATAGAAAATCTAATCTCGATGTAACTTCGACCAAACGCCCATGATATGTGACCATCGTTAAAAATACAGTAAGAAAAATGATCATTTGTGCTGACACAGGTATTCTGTAATTTTTCATAAATATTATTTAATACAATATGTAAGAATTACATAAGTAAGTAAAATACATATTTTAACTTTGAATCAGCATATTAAATTATTGAAATATTTTGTATTAATATTAATTATTTACAACTAATTAGACATTAGTAATGAAAACATAGGTTTAAAAATAACTAACGTGTCATTGTTTTCAATATCCTCAGAAAAAAGTTCACGACAAACAGTCAAAATTAATACTGCATAAAGAAGTACAATAATAGTAGCCAATGCAGTTTTAACTAAATAATACAATTTCAGTGCGGATGTCAAAGCAATAAGACATAGTATCCATGTAAAAACTATATACTCTGGTCTCAAGCAATGTTGTTGTAATAAAACTGTATGTTCATCTGTTGAATTCAATATCGGAACTGACAATATTTTTCGAGATGATAATTTTTGTAATGTATCTTTTTTTTGTCTATGTTTTAAATGTCTTAATGTTTCCGTTCTGAAAATATAACAAATAACTACGATTGAGTAAAATATTTTGCCTTTTATAATAAAAGTTATTACTTATTCATTTATAACATTAGTTTTAGCATGCTTTCAACTTGAAATATGTAACCTGAAATGTTTTTCATATTCCCAAAATCGCAAATATTCCCTTCTACGTCGAACTACATGTCTTTCATTCATAATTTCCGTCAACTTGAGTTCTGTATCTTTAATTCTGTCGACACCATTTCGTCTGCTGCCATTGAACTCAACCAATGAATTATCTGAGCTATTTCTGTCTACGTTCTCGAGTAGCGTATCTCCCAAAAAATTCAAAAGCAAGTGGTTCAAATTGTTAGATTTTAAAGCTAAATTCTTAGGTTCTTGAAGTTGATTATTAAAATTATCATTGTTTTCAATTATTCGATCTTTTGAATACCAAGGACAAGCGATAACGCTGATCATAGAGGTCAAAGCCATGTGACTGATCACGCTACAAATAAAGATTGTGCGGTGCTGTTTGTTATGAACAAGCATAGAAGATGAATGGCGGAGAAATGTTGGCAACTTCTGAAATTCGTCAGCCATTACCAATACTCCGGATGCAACTAGAATCAATGTTGTAGAAAGTAATGATGCAAGTAAAATTGTACAGCTGAAAACAAAACAAAAGGTATTTTTTAGTTTTAATATTACAATAACTTTTTTTAAATACATTTCTAAATTTGAAATCTTGAATATTATACCTACTTTGGTAAAATAATGGCTTGACAAACTGCGATGAAAAACCATATCATAAAACAACAAATCATATTAGATTTAAACATATCTTCTCGTAGTTGACAAAACTGTATTTTAAATTTAAACGTAATATGTTATTATTATTATTATACAAATAAGCATTAAATTAAACTAAACAACTATATAGTGATAAATATAATATTTTACCTTTGATTCTAAACTTGTGTCATTGTACCGTAAGGACCAAGTATTTAAATTTGCCGATCGCATGCGTTTGTTACTTGCAGTTTCTATTCCAGCAGTTTTTGTTAATTTTTCATTAGAAACAGTCGAAGGAGGATTATCTGTTTTTGGAGTTCCATTGTCATCTTCTAGGTAGTCAGACTCTAAATTACTAACAGATGTTGCACTATTTAACTGCAAATAAATATTAATTTACGTATTAATTATTCAATTAACAATTTAATTAAGAATTGATTGAAAATGAACTAACATTCTCAAAAGGTATTTCAGGCGTCCAATCAATGCCAATATCATCATCAACAGTGGAACTATGTTGATTACTATTAACATTTAATGTATGATTAGTTCTAAAACTCTTTTTATTTTTGTCTTCTTCTAGGCAAGTTTTAGGGCGCGATGAATATCTCCTACGGGATCTCATTGGTTCAGATTGTTTAATCAAATATGTAACAACATTTCTATCTTTTAAGTAGTTATCCCTTTCCGTTCCATAGCCAGGTTCAACCTCATAAACATCGTTCAGACAATTTAGGGTATCAGCTGAGATATGAACCCTCCTAATTTTGTTTAAATTGTAATATCAAATTATAATTCTTTCAAAATATTTTATTTATTTATTTTTATATGAATATACAAAATACTGTCACATTATCATGAAACATTACACATTATATCATACTTATTAATATGTAAAAAATGCTACATAATTTAAAACATAAATAATCTGTTCTTTATTGTACTTATACTTTATAGTTTATATGAACACTTCGTTTTCATATTTATTTTCACTATTTTATCTATAATATTTTTAATTATAAAGAAACAAATATTGATTTAATTATTATCAAATAAATATTGAATTAATTTAATTTTTTCATTTCGAGATGAATCTTACCCAGGAATGCCACCGCTTTCCAAATGGTTGGCCAGAGTGACGTCATACGACCATACATCGAATTGCCATTTGCGAAGACCAAGGACTCCACAAAGGACAGACCCACTGTGAATACCAATCCGCATATTCAGGTCCACCTATTAACGAACGTCAGGAGCGATCTAAAGATGCACCCAGAAAAAATATTCATTTGAACGTGAATCGAATGAAAAAATGCTCTATCAAATGAGATGTCGATTGTCGAGAAGGTGTCAAGGCAGTCATGTTAAATTAATACCTTATAAAATTATTATTCTTGCTAAATTAATTTTGAAATATTGTTTACAAAATTGCATATGAAACTGATTACATAGTTATATCATAAACAACGTTTATAGAGCACTTTACTTTCATTTTAGAACATTAAATACGTTTATTGTTTGAAATATTATAATAGATTTCTGTGTATAAAAAGATACATATGTAATTAAATTATGAATAAAATTATACCATATTTTATGACGAATATAATAAGATAAATAATCATTATATATTTGTAGTGTAGACATGGAATATAATATACAAATTTATGATATAGTCATTTATTCTAAAAAATAACAAATATATAATGAAAAACCATATAAATTTTAATTATCAATAATTATATTTATATGGCTTAATTCATTTAAATCAAGTTTACTTTTGTGTATCATAATGACAATTAAGCATTTTAAGCAATAACATAATATATTCCATAAAATCTTTGTATTACTTTTAATTAATTAAATTTTGTATTAATTCAATTACTTGTAATAAACATTTTAACGTATAATTTGATAAATAAGTTTAATAATACTATGCTGTTCGAAAATTTGATGATTTAACGTATACTGTGAACATATAACTAAAATGTTATATACTTACCAATAACTATTTTTATTAATATACTATTTTGATATATACAGTTTATATTTATTTGTTCATTTATTTAATAATATCTTTTTGCCAAATTTGTTAGACACTCGCATTTTTTTTCATTCGATTAAAACATTCAAATATCTTTTCTAGGTAGAAACCACCATACAATGCAAAGACTAATAAAAATATATTTTCAAAAATTTGTATCTCTATTTAATTTGTATCAAATTCAACAGTTTTATAATATAGTTTCTACATACGTATGAAGTCAATTTATTTATAATATAATATAAATAAAATAAATATTCAAATAGGAAAAATGCGAACCTTCGTGGTGTAGCGCACATCTCGTATTGCTTTAATCATGTGTAGTCCCATTTCAACACAACAATGAGCATGATCACTCCTCGCAGTTGGCAATCCAGAAACACAATAGTAACAATCACCAAGAAGTTTGATGCGAAGACAATGATTTTGCGCTGAAAGTTTGTCGAAACGGGCAAATAAGTCGTTTAAGACTTTTACCAATTCTTGTGCACTACACTGACTAGCCAAAGCTGAAAATAATTGAAATACACTTTTATATGAATATTAGTAAAAATACATTATATATAATTTAAATTCATATAAATGATTATTATATATGAAGATATTATGATAATTATATTGTGAATATTATTGAATATATTTTATGTAAAATAATATTGCAAGAGAAAATCAATCCACTTAATTAGTACTTAATTAAAATTAAATGTTTAAACAGTTTAGTTTAAAATAAAGAAATAGGTAATTATTAATGTCTGAAAAAAGGGACGTATCTTTTTCATTAACGGATTTTTAATTTCGGAGGAACTGGACTATGACTATAAAAAATAATGCACACGCTTGTAGAAATTATAATTAAAACTTTGATATAGTTCTAATAAGAATGATATTTAGTTCTTTATTATTATTCTTTCATGAATTTACGAACCGATCAAACTTACCGGTAAATCCTTTAATGTCAGCAAAAAGAATGCTGACATTTTCATAACGATGAATGTAAATTCGATGGAATTGATTTGGTGTAAAAGATATGGTCCCGCCACGTGCGGTTTCGCGTGCGATATCACGAATCATTTCTTTTGCTACGAAGTCTGGTAATACTGAAATCCGAAAACATAAGATTAAAAATGATTTATTTAATTTTAATTTTGATTTGATATCAAAAAGCATGTGTTATAAAATTTGAAATGAAATTGTTAAATTAATATTTAAAATTAAGAAAAAAGTGTGATAATTTCGAATTAAATTATTTAATATCCGAAAAATAAACTTTATTATGTATAAAGTAAAAGCACATAAAAATTGACAAATTTATTATATAATAATAGTTTACTGTGATATTGTTTTGAAATGTACATTTCAAAGATATTAAGATTACCACAATGAAAGTGGTAACCAGTACCATTTAAATGGTAAGATTTGCCATTTGAAATGGTAATACCGTCTTTCAATTATACATTTAAAGCATCAATATAACGCATTTACTGAAATGAATGTACATAATATATTCAAATTACTCAGAATTTAATTTATATTTAATTTGACAATATAATATTCATTGTAACTTCGACCGTAATGCTTTGCGACACCACTTCAAATTTGCTGTTAAAACACCAACATTAAGTTTATTCTGAATGCATTTAAAAAAATTGACTTTGAATTTGAATGTTTAAAATAACGTCGATGCAAATGATTTACGCATTTTATTTTTGGTAATAATAAATTATACAAAGTTGACTAGTTTGAATAAGTCGACTTCAACAAGTGTCAATTGAAGCGAACGATTTGTTATGTATATCCACGTGAAGCGATAAATATTTATTTCAAGCCTTTAAACGTGCATCACGTCTATATCCGGAACTAGGGATCGATACGAGGGTACGGGTTCGAAAAATGGATATAATACTCATATGGTCCTTGGAAAATATCTCGCACGCAATCGACTGAAAATGTCTACTGACCCTTTTGACACACGAATGAACAACTCGCACGGACCAATAAGTCTCCCGATTAGAGAGGAGTATGTGGAAAGTACACTGTTCTTTTTCTTGTTACGTATTATACTACACCTATAATATTCATCGTCGTTCAATTTTCCTATATTTCGTCTTTTGATTAACGGTTTTATTGGAACAGCGCTTTGTTTGAGCAAAGCCCATCGTTTTAATATGTAATTTTAAATTTGAAAATTACTACGGATATATGCACACAATTTATAACATACATAAGAAAGATTTATGTAAAAAATCAACTCTTTGGAAAAGAACGAAACAGTGTGGAAATCAATGTATATACAATTTAAAATCTTTCTTGAAATGTCTAATCTCGCAATTAGAAACATTAATACACATGTAATTATTATTTACTTTTGAAAATAAGTAATTTATTAACCTTATATAAAAGATGAACTCACGGTTTTTCTAGCTTTTTAAGCTAATAATACATTTATAATATATATTTGCTTTATTTTTTATTCTGGACATTATTTATGAATTTGAACAAATTCTTTTAATTGAAAATATACTTCTTCATTTAAACCACACATTGTGCTAAAGTTACAGTCTCTTATTATTTAAAAAGTTTAAGAAGATAAAATTAGTTTTTAAATGTTTTCAAATCTGTATTGAGTTCTCTTGAGAAAAAAATTATGTTTTCTAATTCTCCAATTATCGACATTTTTTTAAATACAAAACTAATTTTAATCTTTTTAAACGCGTTTAACGTTACATCGTTGTGTTGTAAATAAAGAAATATTTTTATTATAAATTTGGTAACAAATAAAGTAGTAAAGTGTTAACAAATTCGGTCGATCAATTTTAAATTGTACTATATAGTATTAATAGATTCCAATTTATAATTAAATTGATTAATGCTTTTCCAGAATGCTATTAATACCTAAATCTTCATGTTTAAATGTTGTTTTGACTCAATATATGTGTAAAGC